>WNWK01017734.1:0-41703 GCA_009830355.1 Cherax destructor
CCATACATAGCTTTAAGAAGAGGTAGATATAAAGCTCATGGCGCAGGAAGTGACCCAGTAGCGGCCAGTGAAGAGGCAGGGCCAGGAGCTATGACTCGACCCCTGCAACCACTAGGTGAGTACACACACACCGGTGTGTCACTTACGTGTATAGTGTGCAAAGCCAGACAGCACGGATTCATGGAAGGCAAATCTTGTGTAACAAACCTCCTGGAGGTCTATGACAAAGTAACAGAGGTAAGACAAGAGAGAGAAGGGTGGGTTGATTGCATTTTCCTGGACTGCAGGAAGGCCTTCGACACAGTTCCTCATATGAGATTAGTGAAGAAGCTGGAAGACCAAGCGTGTATAACAGGAAGGGCACTGGAATGGATCAGAGAATACCTCACAGAGAGGCAACAACGGGTCATGGTGCGTGATGAGGTATCACAGTGGGCGCCTGTGACGAGCGGGGTATATGTGAATGACATGACGGACGGGATAGACTCAGAAGTGTCTCTGTTCGCAGACGATGTGAAATTAATGAGGAAAATCAAATCGGATGAGGACCAAACAGGACTTCAAAGAGACCTGGAAAAGCTGGACATCTGGTCTAGCAACTGGCTTCTCGAATTTAATCCCACCAAATGCAAAGTCATGAAGATCGGGGAAGGGCAAAGAAGACTGCTGACAGAGTACAGGCTAGGTGGACAAAGGCTACAAACCTCATTAAAGGAGAAAAACCTTGGGGTGAGTATAACACAAAGCACATCTCCGGAAGCACACATCAACCAGATAACTGCGGTAGCATATGGGCGACTGGCAAACCTAAGATTAGCGTTCCATTACCTTAACAAGGAATCATTCAAGACACTGTACACCGTGTACGTCAGGCCCATACTAGAGTATGCAGCACCAGTCTGGAACCCACACCTGGTCAAGCACGTCAAGAAATTAGAGAAAGTGCAAAGGTTTGCAACAAGGTTAGTTCCACAGCTCAGGGGACTGTCCTTCAAAGAAAGGTTGAGGGAAATAGGGCTAACAACACTGGAGGACAGAAGGGTTAGAGGAGACATGATAACGACATACAAAATACTGCGGGAATCGACAAGGTAGATACTGACAGGATGTTCCAGAGAGGAACACAGAAACAAGGGGCACAATTGGAAGCTTAAGACTCAGATGAGTCAAAGGAAAGTTAGGAAGCATTTCTTCATCCATAGAGTAGTCAGGAAGTGGAATAGTCTAGCAAACGATGTAGTGGAGTCAGGAACCATACAAAGATTTAAGACAAGGTATGATAAAGCTCATGGAGCAGGGAGAGAGGAGACCCAGTAGCAGACAGTGAAGAGCATGGCCAGGAGCTGAGTCTCTACCACTGCAACCACAATTAGGTGAGTACAATTAGGTAGGTACACATGCATACACACACCTACATACACACACAACACACAGATACACACAAACACACAATGAATCAACCCCTGCAACCACAACTAGGTGAGCGCGCACACACACATGGTAATGCTTTATTTACAGGGAGCAAAGTCAGGGTATTTTTTCAGAATGGTCGGTAATATACCACTGTGGATAAAATACTTTGACATATCTTGAACATTTCTGAGTAAATTGTCTCTGAATTCCTTAATTTTATCGCACTCCAGTACATAATGACACAGGGTGTGACAATAATCCATCTAGCAAAGTTTAAATTTCGTTTGGTCTACATCTGGTGGTGGTGATTTAACCAGCCAAAGATACTTATAAGCCAGCCTGACATCCAAGAGTATGCTTATTTTGTTGGATGCACCATAGACATGTGGCTGCTCCTGCATGATAGAATGATGATAGATGGACTGACTGGTGTCAATCTCCCTAAGTTTTAAGTCAATAAAATTCAGTTGAAGTTCTTTTCGTATTATTTTTCTCAAACGGCTAACTGACAAGCCAAGATTGTAATCTACCCCCTCTTTGAAAGCATACAACTTAGCCAATTTATCAGTTCTATCATGCATCTGAAGACCAATGTGAGATGGAATCCACAGCATGTGTGCTCTGACTCTACTATCAACAATCCTACCATACCTGTGTCTGGCTTCTGACACAAGCATGCTGCAATTTATACTTAATGATTTGAGAGCATTTATGGATAACAGAATCAGTTACAAAATGGGGAACAGAAGAGCTGAAATTCTCATCAAAGACCAATGGAGTTTTGAAGATATGAGGACTAGTCAGAGGTGAAGCGGATGACTTCATAGTAGGAACTCTTCTAACTGGGGGTCCAAAAGTGATGATAGCCTAAACAAGGAGGAGGAGGCTAAGTCAAGAATACGATGAGCACAACAGATCAACGGTGGCTACACTAACCGAGGTGTCCAGAAGGGTCCATATAAGCAGGGCAAAGTTACTCATCATGGGGGATTTCAGTCACAACATAGACTGGGAAAATCTAGAGCAACATGAGGGACCAGAGATGTGGAGAGAAAAGATGCTGAAAGTGGTGCTGGAAAGCTTCAAGTTAGGGAAACAACCAGAGAGAGAGAGAGAGAGACAATGGACCAGCAAGGCTGGACCACGTATTCACCTTGAACAGTTCAGATATGGGAAAAATCACACATGAAACGCCCCATGGCGTTAGCGATCATGTGGTCCTGAGTTTCGAATACATTGTAGCAGCATGAGAAGAACGGAAGAAACCCAACTTCAAAAAAGGGGACTACACACATGAGGCAATTCCTGCATGAGATGCAGTGGGTAAGAGAGCTAGAGGGGAAGACAGTAAATGAAATGATTGAACACATGACCACAAAGTGCAGGGAGGCTAAGAAGCTCGTGCTAAGGGGCAACAGAAACAATAGGGAGAACAGAGCCCATGGTTTATCCGGTGTAGAAAGGCCAAAGCCAAGTGTGCTAGGACTCGCATAAACAGAGAGCCAAGCCAAAGAGCTAGAAATGAACATGCAATGATAAGGAGAGAGCCCAGCAGCAAAACAAGAATGACACAGCATCAAAAGCCAAATCTGACCCAAAGTTAAACAAACCATACCAAGATTTAGGGAAGTATTCACATTGGAGATAGAGAGGATTCCAGCAAACCAAGGAAGTAGAGCACACCAGCAAGTGCTTGTAAAACAACCACACACAACCAACCAAATCAATCATGAAAACCTGTGTATTATGCAACCAAACAAACAAATGTTCCACTGGATGGATTACATGCAACTTCTGTGGTAAATGGAGCCACGCCCCTTGTGCAGGCATTCAGGAATCAACTACACAAGATATTAAACCAGGGAAGTGTTTTTGGGTATGCCCAAATGAGACCGAACTGTGGAATAAAATCACATTGATGTTAAAAGATGACATCAAATCAGCCTTCATAAAAAACATGACAGCATTCTATAACAGTTGGGAAAGTAAAAATTCTGGGCCAGATGGTGCTATCGCCCCTGGTACAGATGTTGTCCTGGTAGACAGTAACTGTAAGAATGGAGAAATAAATAATGGTAACCTGAAGGGGACAGGAGCTCCAGTAGGGAAACAGGTGTAGACAAGGACACACAAAAACCAATGTTACAAACTAGCAATACCACGGTAGATAGTAAACAGGGGATTGCCCCGGGAAATACTGAAGATAAATTACCAGAAACGGATGAAGGCTCCATTGTTAGCACTAGTCCCGAAGATAGAAATGAGACCGGAACACATGCACCAATAGGGAATACAATGGGGAACACAGTCACAAAAAACAGGGCAAACGGAAACCAGGCCTATGTGAATATTATGCACTTGGTATCTGCAGGCATGGAATATCTGGGAAATCAGATGGGACATGCAATTATGAACACCCCAGAAAATGCCGTGCCCATATGAAAACAGGAAAATGCAACCTCCCGTCCTGTAAGCTTTTCCACCCTGAAATGTGCCACTCATCAGTTCAGGAAAGACAGTGCTATAACTCATATTGCCAGGCATACCACCTAAAGGGTACAAGACGACACAAAACCCGAAATGCTCAGAAACATAGCCAAAATCTTCTGGAGTGGCCAGCAGGCCACTCAGAGAAGATTTAGTGCCAGGAAGGAAAAGAGCGCCCATACCACAATCACAATCCAACGAAATTTCATTTTGCAATAATACAGTCAAAGCCTCCAACTCCAACGGACTGACAGATCAAATGTAGTGCCAGGAAAAAATGAGAACCCCTAATAATACCACAATGTAACAGGACCTTCATCTTTGCAAATAACAGGCTGTTCAATGCCATACAACCAATTTATCCTTAACATAATGTAGGACTTCCTTTACAATCAAATTATGAGTGGTGAATAAATTTATGTAGAAGGCTGATTAAGGAGAATGGTTATACAGTGGACCCCCGAGTTATGAACACCCCGGAAATCGTACAGTTATGTAAGTATAATATTGTAAGTGCTTTTGTAAGTGTATTTTTGGGGGTCTGAAATGGACTAGCCTACTTGACGTTCTTTCTTAAGGGAGTAAATTCGTTCGGTAATATCACTTGAGCAGGCTTCCGAAATGAATTTTGTTTGTTACTCGGGGGTCCACTGTACTTGAAAACCGTTGCATTTTGCATTAGCAAAATGCTGTATAGCAAAGAACTGTAAAGTGAAGCACTGTTAAAGCATGCCCACCTATACATACTTAAAAGATGAACAGCCTAGTGAATGCTTTTTAACCTATCTGCAACTAAAAAAAATCATACCAGTGAAGTATAATGACAAACCAGCATTCTCAAGTTAACTGATGCTCACCCAGAGGACTTGGACACCAATCTCTATGCTGAGCTTCAGCAGTTTCACTCACTTGTGACATAAGTTCAGTGCAACAAAAACTGTTATAACGTTCAGCATAACCGAATAAGGTTTTAAAATTTCGTTATACAAACCGGAATGTGTTTCCAAATACATACAGTGGAACCTCGGTACATTACCAGCTCCCTACTCGAACAAAGCTCAGCACTCGACCAAACAAATACGACCTGCCAGAACTTCGCAGTAGACTATTTCATGTTTCTTTGCATTTTTGGGTGTTTTTTCTATTTGTATAAATAAGTCACCATGAGGCCTACAAAGATAAGTGATAACAGCCAACCAAACAGAAAATTGGTTGGGAAGAACTTGTTCGATACTCAAATGGATCGGCACTCGAACAGCCTTCTCAACTCAAGCATATAAGAAATCCCAAGAGAACATCTTTGCTCCAACACAGGCTGGATGCCTTGGCAATGCTAAATATAGAAGATTTATGCCAGACTGGTTTTGGGAACTTGATCAAAGACTGTTTAAAAAAAGGAGGAAACTTTTTAAATAATAAAGAAGAAACAGTAAACATTACTTTGCATCTTTTGATCCATGTAGGATGAAATGCTATATATCTTCAGTGTTAGAGAGCAGTGCAATAAAAGATGCTTTGTTTCATACAAATAGTTCTGTAATATTAGAATATTCATTTTGAAAAATTGTTCAATATATACTCTCGAGATCACATAATTTCAGTAAAGATAATATCAGATCTTATTTTTTATTTTGTCTTATAAACTTTTGGAGGGTGATTAAAAATAGTTTTCAATAAATGTTTGCATTTGCATTTTTACCTTATAACAGTTTTATTAAAAAGTACAGAAAATATTGATGAAATTTATTTTTTTCTGTTGCCCTAGTTATAAGTATGTAATTGGCTTATACTGCTTGCTGCTATTTATTGTTAAATTAATATAATAAATAGTTTATATTTAATGTAGTTGTGCGTTCTGCTGTGGGGAATGACTTGGAAGAAAACTTGTATTTTTAATGTATTATTTCATCTTCAGCACTAATTGAGTCTTAACATCTTGCAAGCTAAGCAATGGAAGGGCTGAGGGGGCACCATTACTGAACTGTGCTTAGGGCCTCAGCTGAGCTTAATCTTGCCCTGGCTGGCCGCAAGATGGATTATAATGATCAGCAGCATTCTCCCTGTGATCTACAATATTTGGCCAGGTGACCCAAATTCCAGCAATGCCTGCATTGCTGAGGTGTTGGGAACAATTCCCACATTGTAAGTGCTGACCTGCTATGTAAACAAAGGCTTCTAGCTCCCAGCAGTTGACAGTCTGGCAATGTTACTTGGGCAACACTTCTGACCTAGGAAGGACAGAATTAAGTTTCCATTTTGGTGACAGGGAATGGAGAGAAGGGGATGGGGGGGGTACTTAGATTTTGAGGAAGGAGACAAGAGGTCTAACTCCTGGGATCAAGAGCCCCTTTGCCATACCAAGAAATCCCCCTTGAAGGGATTGAGTTTAGATCATGCTGATCCATGAAAAACAGTAAGTTGGCACCTCATCACCCTTTCAAATACTTATGTAATTTTGCCATTGCTCTTCTGCTTACTCTTGTGCAGAGGAGATACATCTGCCCTTACTCAATATCTGGGAAATCAAGTATATCTAAGTATGTTCTTCAAAGAATACTGAATATTTGTACTAGTGATAAATTGCACTTTATAACGATGAAGGGAAAAGGGTGAGTGGAGCACTTAGGAGTATGTGGAGACAAAGAACTTTGTCAGTGGAAGCAAAGAGGGGAATGTATGAGAGTACATATAGTTATACCAACACTATTATATGGGTGTGAAGCATGGGTGGTGAATGTTGCAACAAGGAGAAGGCTGGAGGCGGTGGAGATGTCATGTCTGAGATCAATGTGTAGTGTGAATATAATGCAGCGAATTTGTAGTGTAGAAATTAGGATGAGGTGCGGGATTACCAAAATTATTATCCAGAGGACTGAGGAGGTGGTTCAGACATGTAGAGAAGTTGGAACAAAGCAGAATGACTTTGAGACTGTATAAATCTGTAGTGGAGGGAAGGCAGGGTAGGGGTCAGCCTAGGAAAGGTTGGGAGGGAGAGGGTAAAGGAGGTTTTGTGAGCAAGGGACTTGGACTTCCATCAAGCGTGCGTGAGCGTATTTGATAGGAGTGAATGGAGACAAATGATTTTTAATACTTGACGTGCTGTTGGAGTGTGAGCAAATTAACATTTATGAAGGGATTCAGGGAAACCGGCAGGCCGGACTTGGGTCCTGGAGATGGGAAGTACACTGTCTGCACTCTGAAGGAGGGGTGTTAATGTTACAGTTTTATAACTGTAGTATAAGCATGCCTCTAGCAAGACGGTGATGGAGTGAATGATGAAAGTTTTTCTTTTTCGGGCCACCCTGCCTTGGTGGGAATCGGTTGATGTGTTAATAAAAACAATTAATGAGTTCTGGGAATTTAACAGAGGTGCTGCATGTATGGACATGTTTTCATTATTTTTTTCAAATTCTGAATTTGATTCTAATAATCCTAATGACACAATTGTAAACAGCCACCAAACAGAGGGATCAAACCCATGACAAGCCAGTCCCAGAACTAGTCATTTATAATGGCTTTGAATGGACTCGAGCTAGAGCATGCCAGTCATGCTGGTGTATGATTTGCCTGTGAAAACCTGCATTTGTGGTCAGAGTCGGGTCCAAGCTAATCCTCCTAAAACTAGCAAGGCAGGGCATCATCTTAATAGGATTCATCAAACTAGATATATTACTATATTCATCAGATATGTTAGCAAGGACACCACTGTGACCATAATTGCAAGTTTTTATGGATCAATCTCGCACCAGCATGGCTGTGGCAAGCTCTAGATCAAGTACCTCAAACACCTAATGAATGACTAGTTTTTAAGACTGGCTTCCCATGGCATCAAACCCTACAATCAGCTAGTTCTTTACTACTGTGCTTATTACCATTTCATGAGTCGTTTCTAACAGCTTTAAAGGGGACTTGAATTAGAGAATGCCACAGCCTTATTGGTGTGAGAAATGTCTGTAAAAACCTACATTTACTGTTTCCAAGAAAATGTCTGATAGCTCATTCTTTATTTTGTCCCAGTCAGCTCTCTGACAGATGAAGTTAAATTTCCTGAACATTCCCTCATGCTGGATATTCTCATGTCCTTTACACATGGACATCCAAATATCAGTACTTTTGTGAGGTTGTGACCAGAGTACTATACATTTTATTTGATAGTGTTATGTGTCTGATAATTTCTTCATTATTCATGATCAAATTTTGTATATTCTTATTCCTAGCAGACTCTGTTAGCTCAAAACAAACTTCTTACATGGTATGTTTGTTGACCAAGAAAGCTTCTAGGAATTATTTCTGGAAAAATGCTGCTAACATTTTTTATTTACTTTTGGAAGGCTGAAATCTCCAAGGAAGGTAGTATTTGGTGAGAGATTTTCAAAGCAGCTACCTATCTTTCTTGTTTACTCAGTGAATTCCTTTGCATTGACAGATAGTAGCTAACATACCAGGATAATTACTAGATTGTTCTTAACTTAAATGTGTACAACTCCTTCCACTTCCAGAAACTGAACAGTGATATGACTTAATTTTCATGAACTCTCATGTGTTTTACTAAACTTGACTGATCTGAAAACTCTTTTAGACATTTTGAACAATGATATGGTTTCTCTCCACTATGAATTCTTATATGTCTTACTAAATTGGACTTATGTGAAAAGTCTTTTGCACACACTGAACACTGATATGGTTTCTCCCCTGTATGAATTCTCATGTGTTTTACTAATGCAGACTTATCAGAAAATTCTTTTAGACATACTGAACACTGGAACAGTTTTTCTCCAGTATGAATCCTCATGTGATTTACTAAACTAGATTTATCTGAGAAGTCTTTTACACACTCAGAACACTGGTATGGTTTCTCCCCAGTATGAACTCTCATGTGTCTTATTAAACTGGATTTATCAGAAAATTCTTTGAGACATTCAGAACATTGATATGGCTTTTCTCCAGTGTGAATTTTCATGTGTTTCAATAAGTTAAATTTTAGGGAAAAAGCTTTTCGACACTCTGAGCACTGATATGGTTTCTCTCCAGTATGAACTCTCATGTGATTGATTAAATGAGCATTTTTTGAAAAATCTTTCACACATACTAAACACTGATATGGTTTCTCTCTAGTATGAATTTTCATGTGTTGTGCTAAATTAGATTTTAGAGAAAACCCTTTTAGACACACTGAACACGGATATGGTTTCTCTCTCGTATGAGTTTTCATGTGTTGTACTAAGATAGACTTTAGGGAAAAATCTTTTAGGCACTCTGGACAATGATATGGCTTCTCTCCAGTATGAATCCTCATATGTTTTATTAAGGTAGAGTTATAGGAAAAGTCTTTTAGACACACTGAACACTGAAGTGCTTTTTTGCCTTTGCAAATTCTCTTCGAAGATGCACAGTGAGACTTTTGTGAAGAGTGTTTTAAACACTGAGAATATTGATATATTTTATCCTGTGGGTGTAGAATAATTTGTGATCCTTGAACATGTTCTTTTTCAAGTATTTTAGACATAGTGGACACCGACTTGATAATATTCTATATGAACTATGATTGCTTAACAAGATGATTTTTTTGCTGGCATTTCATTAAACTGAAAACCAATATTTCTGAAATTCTGTTTTATTACAATAATAATAATAATAATAATAATAATAATAATAATAATAATAATATTATTATTATTTTATTTCATTGCAAGTTTACATCAAGATTTTGTAATTACAATAATGAAATGCAGTGCAAAGAGAGCCACTCTCAAGCCATGGCTTTATGGGCAGACTAAATACAATGGCTTATAGACTACTTAATACTAGAGAAATTGATCAAGTTTGTTATAGTTAAACATTTGTTTATATTTATAACAGACAGTAAGTTTAATCAAATTACAATCTGAGGATATTACATTGGGACAAGGTGAAAGTATTTTGTAGGTTGGTTATATCAATAGTAAATACAGTGGACCCCCGGATTTCGTACTGCTCCCAACTCGAACAATTATGTAAGTGTATTTTTGTAAATGCTTTTGTAAGTGTATTTTAGGGGGTCTGAAACCGACTAATCTAATTTACATGTCCTTATGGGAACAAATTCGTTCGGTAACGGCACTCGAACAGCATTCTGGAACGAATTGTGGCCGATAACCGGGGTCCACTGTATTGAAATTATATTATGGGAAAATAACATTGAGCGTTGTTGAAAGTAGTTTACAGTATGAGAATGCTTCAATTTGGTGTGAGGTAGTATGGTTTAGGGCAGGTATTTATACTATAATGTAGTATTTATTTATGTATGAACTTTGGGTATTTAGTTTTGAAGTCTTAAGATTTAGGTAATTGGGAGATTTTAAACAAGGGCAAGTGATAAACCCATAAGGGTCATACAGAGAAAAGAAAAAGAAAGATGATTCACAGATTAGTAGGACAGCTCCAAGTCTTTGAAAGCACTTTTGAAATAATGTACACTGTATATTGTTATAAGTTATATTTTATATATAGTATTATCATGCATATTATTAAAGCCAATTTATAAAAAAAAAACATGTTACTACTGCAGTCTTGGTGCTTCCTATACACACAAGTTATTGCTACTATGATCTTGCTTTATGAAAACTTTACTTATGACAAGCACCAGGAATGTGTTTTGTATTGAGTAAAAATACAAGTTATTTAAAATTTGTATGACAGTCAGCTGTATTAATGTTTTTTCTAATTAATGAAATGGCATTACAGCTTCATAAACATACTTTTCATGAAAAATTGGAGCCTTATAATGAATGAACACAGTATGGAACAATGATTGCTAGGGCAGGAATATTATCAAGGGAAAATGAGATTAAATCATATTACATTTGGGAGCACACAGTTTATAATAGTAATGGACAGTAAAACAGAGCAGAGGGATGAGATGAGGTGGGGACTAAGACAGATGAGAAATTATATAGCAGATACTTTCATTACTGCTGCACAATATTCATATAAATAGTGCCTTCCTCATAATACCATTCATATTTATTATCATACTACTGCACAATGGTCACATGAACAACACCTCTATAATACAGCAGAACATTCAACTTTTGCAATACTCTTGTACAATGCATAGTCATATTAAAAACTTCAAGGAGAATCAGCACATTTTGTTGAAGAAAGAGATAAACTTAAGCACACTTCATGTTGATACTACACTTGAAATAATTTTGTGAAAAAATTTGTAATACAAATTGAGATAACGTTGTACATAACAAACCTAAGTAAGTCAGGAGAATGAATGTCAAAACAGACTGTTAAGGAGTCTCTCTTGACTAACATGACACAGGTGTTGACACTATATGTGTAGCATTTCCATCACTGCAATTAAACATTGCCATCACTATACATATTTCAGTATTTATGAAGCATATACGAGCTTTATAACACTAAATATTAAAACCACAATTGTACTTCCTCTGCAAGATCTGCAGTGTAAGCACTACAAATGCAATTCCTTTCTTGTTAATGAAAAAGACAACTTGCAGTATTGGTACACTACCAGCCTCTGGAGCCAGATTACCTACATAAAATAAATAAGTGTCATATTAAATGGAATATCAGATACAAAATATAGTTCTTTGTTAAATTTTTACTTAAAGCAAATTTTAAATGTATTGATATTACAAATTATAATTATAATACCCTAAACATAAAGTACACAGAATTGATTAATATATGAATATTAAACATTATTATTATTCTTATGATTATTATACAGATATTCATAAACAATGTCACGCCCATAATGGGTCACAATGCCAATTCTTGTACAAGTACATACTACACATCATTCTTAAGCAAGAAGTAAGTAAAATGGTAATTACAGTGCCTACATCTAAAGGAAGGGTTTAGGATATTCGCTGTTTAGAGGGATATTTAACCCTTTGACTGTCGTAACCCCTAATCCTGAGTGCTCTCCTGTTGTCGCAAAATTTTCGAAAAAAAAAAATTATTTTTTCTTATGAAATGATAGAGAATCTTTTCCCGATGGTAATGTCACCAAAAGTATGAAATTTGATGGAAAACGTACGGAATTACGCTCTCGCGAAGTTAGTGATCTCGGCGATATATATGCATTGTCAATTTTGCCGACTTTGAGCCCTATTTTCGGCCAATTCCATTGTTCCAGTCGACCAAACTCATAGCTATTTCTTTAGAACTCCATTTGTTCTATCGATTGAGCACAAGAAACCACCAATTTACCATTCAACTACCCAATAAAGTGGTCAGAAATTGGCAATTTGGCCAATTTCATGCAAAATAAAAAAGTTGTCAATTTCAAAATAGGGTCCAGAATAAACAATGCAGACATTCCTGACACTAAAATAAGATGTTATCTGTTCATTAGTCACGTCTTTAGGCCCCTCTTATATTACTCTTGCTTTCTATTTTTATTTTTTATTCACACAAAAAATAGAAGATTTACTGTTATGCAGACTATTGCATTATTGTAAAATTGGTATAAATAATATCGGTGCACTGGTGAAAGAATATTAGACTCACCAGTTGATGTGTATTGGACACGTGGCGTGATTTGTTTACTCTTGAACATTTGCAAAAATCGAACATTTCCCCTACTTTGAGCTCAATTTCAAGGTCGTTTTCATCATGAAACTAATCAAAATCATATATATTTCTGTAGTATGTCTTCTATTCCATCAAATGAGACCATAAAAAAGAGAATACAACCATAAATAGTATACGAAAATACACCTCAAAGACGGCGTTTTAATCCAAAAACACGGTCAGAGTTTTTTTCTCTCATTATGCACTGCGTGCTACAGAATTTTTTTTATACAGCACACACTGACCACACAGACCCATTCTCTCTTATGTGGGCCTACCAGCTTTCTCCCGCTTGATTTGAAGCCACTAGAATTTGTGAGTATATATATGTCCGAAACAGTGGCTCATAAGACATACAGTGTACCGGTTTAATATTTCATTCCCGAAGGTCAAGTATTACCAAACGAATTTATCTCTTAAGAAAAGTTGTAAATAGACTAGTCCTGACCCAATTACATACAAAGCATTAAAATAACTACATAAAGGGTGAGTTTGGGGACCATCGTAAACCGGGGTACCACTGTATATATGACCGAAACAGTCAAAGGGTTAAACTGTGTTGTCTGCACACCTCTGGAAAGACAGTGATAGTGTATATGATGGTGAAAGTGTTTCTTTTTCATGTCACCCTGCCTCAGTGGGAGATGGCGAGCATGTGAAAAATAAATAATTATATATACAGTGGTCCCTCAGTTTTCGTGCATCTCCAAACTCGAACATTTATGTAAGTGTATTTTCGTAAGTGCTGTTGGAAGTGTATTTTTGGGGGTCTGAAATAGACTAACCTACGTGACATTATTTCTTAGGGAAGAAAATTCGTTCGGTAATGGCACTTGAGCAGCATTCTGGAACGAATTTCCGGCGAAAACCGAGGGACTACTGTATATGATATCACAATATGCAAGGCAACCACTATGAAAAAATAGAGGAATTCCAAGTGCTTTTGTGACTACTCACATTATCAAGGAACTATAAAACACAAAACATAAACAAGAAGGCTTATAAAGGGGCAAGACTACATACACCTCACAGCAATCACATTATACTAACAAAGACCACACCTCACAATGGTGTGACATCACCTGACTCTGTGAAAAAGACATGAAACTCTACCCAAGCATTAAGATTTGTCTATTATATTATTAAACTCTTCCCAAATTTTATTAATTATAAATGAATCCAATTTATATAAACCAAAAGAAATATTCATATTTTCAAAACTGCTTTTTATGAAACATGATTCTATTATATTCCTCTCAACCATGTTAAATTAAATAACTTAGCTCATTTTATAAATTTTAATGTTGAGTTAGAAGTAAATAATTTTAATTCTTATTAAAGTTAAGTTTAATTTAACATTAATTCTTAATTTAATGTCCTTCAATAAATGCATTTTTTTTTTTTAATAAAATTTGTATTACAGGTTGGCCATCACTGATCCAGCAATCAGTTATCTGGTTCCATCAGTAATCCGGCACTAATTTTGGCTAGCACAATTTCAAATTTCATCAATATACTGACTCGGAAATTGTGCAGATGGTTGTAAATCCACAGCAGCAAGCCCGTGGAAGAAAAAGCAGTGATAAAAATGAGGAAGATGTAGCAGAAAGTCTCTATTGATAGGTTAAGTGTATTCTAATCTAACCACTCTGTAAACCGGCAAACTCGCTAATCCGGCACACTACAGGTCCCAATGATGCCGAATTAGTGATGGCCGACCTGTACAATGTTATGTAATTTTATGTACGAAGTCCAATATTTTGTACTTTAATACTGTTAATATTAGTTCTATCATATAACTGCCGAAAATGCTATGCATAATAGGCTTTTTCTTTTAAAATTTATTATTTGCTGATAGCTAACTACATACTTTAAGTCAAATGTATCCTCATGAGGAATAAGATTACCTTATTTATCCTATGTCATATTCTAATATAATTAACATTGCTATCTGCTTGTGATCAACCCAACAGAATTATTGACACTAAGTAATGTAGGACAAATGAGCAATTAATTGGACATTATTTCTATGTTTCACTCTGTAAGAAGTCCTAGCGCATAAATGTGTTGAAACTTACCTACACTTAAAATTTTTTGTTAGTTGCTTATATGTTCTGCACCTGACAATCATTACTATGATGCTAAGTTATATTCTTGTTTAATTTATGACTTACCTGACTGTGACCAATGTCAATCATCAGTGTAAATAAGTAAGCTTATTTAGGTATGGGTACACATAAGTACAATTATCATATATAGTAACATATGTGTAAATTATCTAGGATAATAATAATAAAAAGAAATAGGTCCGACAAAGTGACTTATGTACATTACAGATAAATTAGTCATATAATAATGTACATAATCTAGAAACTTACTAGTTTAATTTTGTCTTCTAATTATTAAATAACTTTTAAAATTCAGATAAGCAAATGAGTGACAGAGGACACACATCACCAATGGAAATGTCCCTTTGTCTATTTTTTTTTTTTTGGGTTGTTCTAGGTAATTTAAACATGCTACTGTGTATGATAACTGTAGTCACCTAAATTTGTGTAACACTACTTATGTGGACCAGTACGTAAATAAATTTACTTACTTCAAAGACCCTAATTGTGTCGTGTCAGTATCATAAAATACACTGTTTAGTGTATTTTTATGAAGCTGTCTTCGTGTACGTCACGTACTCAGCTGACGTAGAGGCTCAGCGCATGTGCACAGCCTATCATAGGCAGACTGCTCACTACGTTAGACCTACAGGCGAGACAGAAGGTGTGCTGGACTCTCCTCTAATTACTGTAAATATACCGTAACCATCCAACAAGGAGTATCTTTGACCTCCTATATATCTCTCCCAAGACCCACACGACAATTGAAATAAGTCACTAGACTGTTTTGGGTTATCGTAGGTAATTTACACACATGTTACTATGTATGATAACTTATGTAACTGTATTCATGTGTACCTAAATAAACTTGCAACAATGTCAGGGAGTTTTCCAGGCGGCAGGTCTGGCACCTGGTAGAATATATCAGTTACCTAACAGCATAATTTTTGGTTTAGTTTACGTTAGGGTTTTGACTGATGACATTTTAACTACTTTATAAATGGGATTATTATTATTATTATTATTATTATCATCATCATCATCATCATCATGGGGAGTGCTAAACCCGTAGGATTATACAGCGCACGTGGGGAAGGATGGAGGTTATTCAGGCTCAATTCAGGGAACCGGAGCACAATCCAATTCCCTAGATCAAGAGCTCTCATCAGCATCAAGGAACCTCCCTTGAGGGGTTTATATAAGGGAGAACTCTTTGTCCAGTAAGAAAATATGTCATTCTTGTGGCTGATGGTCGCCTAGGTAACGTCACTCACCATTGGCATCTACCATTATTTTCCTTTTCTGCCGCTTTTACCAAATTCTAGAAATAATAGCATCCCTGCCTGCTTACCTCACAAATTAATGCTGGAGTGGCTGTTAATCCAGTTTGATATAATGAGGAGACAGAATACAATAACAGACCATTGTTGTTGGGGGGTTTGAGGGCCACCAAAGCTTACCCGGTGTTGAGCCAGGTAATAAGTTTTCAGTTTGATATCTTTATTATGCACCCCATACCCATCCTGTGGGCGATAGTCAAAAGATTACTGAAGTACATAATGGGTTCAGGGACTGGGCCCCAAAGTTTGGATAGCTGAGCAAGTTACAAAGGTAATGAACTCACAACTCTCTCCAGGTATACAAGTTACAAAGGTAACTTGGGGCTCTGGTGGTCTGGTAAGTTACACGGCGAGCCGGGTGTCAGCAGGCAGAAACATTGGCGTCTTAACCTTTTCTATGTATCAGTAAAGGTAGGGGTTGTCGACTGTGAGTCGCATCCTGAAATGACCTATGTTCAGCATAAAAGATTCATATAGTAGTAGTCACGATGTCATAGCCTGATACCATTACATGACTTTAAAAAAGATTATTATTATTATTATGTAAGAATTACTTATCGTTTATACATGGTTACAATCATGAAAATTATAAGTAATGACATTATTAGTCACCCGGTCACATATCTATTTCTACAAATACATGTACAAGCTATACAGGCCTAGCTGACATAAATGACATTATACTATATAGAAAGCCCCTTGTTATGCTGAGCATTTCTGGCAAATTAGGTCAGTTTTGCCCCAGGATGCGACCCACACCAGTCGACTAACACCCAGGTACCCATTTTACTGGTGGGTGAACATGGACAATCGGTGTAAGGAAACACTGTTTCCAATCCTTCGCTGGGAATCGAACCCATAACCTCACCGTGTGAAGCGAGACTCAGCTTCTGTGTGTACTCACCTAATTGTACTCACTTAATAAGATTATATTTCTTTATCATACCTCGTCTTAAAGTTATGTATGGTTCCTGCCTCCACTACATCACTTGCTAGACTATTCCACTTCCTGACTACTATATGGCTGAAGAAATACTTCCTAACATACCTTTGACTCATCTGAGTCTTCAACTTCCAATTGTGCCCCCTTGTTTCTGTGTCCCCTCTCTGGAACATCCTGTCACTATCTACCTTGTCAATTCCCCGCAGTATTTTGTATGTCGTTACCTTGAGTATACCTGGAGAGAGTTCCAGGGGTCAACGCCCCTGCGGCCGGTCTGTGACCAGGCCTCATGTTGGATCAGAGCCTGATCAACCAGGCTCAAAAAACCTCGTCTGCACAGCAATGGAGGCTGGGCGTTTGGCGGGCTAGCTCCGGGATTTTCAAGGATAGCTCCTGATCAAAGAGGCAGAAGCCTGAGTAGATCTATAACCCACTATGATAACATGAACGTAGATAAGTATGTTTATGGAGCAACTTGCAATGTGAACAGACTGACTGATGTTGTAGTGGCCAGGCTTCGGCTTGGCTACAAGTACTTCTGGCAGTTTGGGAGATACACAGATGATGATCAAACTAAATGCAAATTATGTGATCAGGCATATGGTCACTGTCTTGAACACTATGTGCTGAATTGTCCACTTATTGAGGAATATAGAGATAGACAGTATAATAACCTATGTGACATGTCAAGATACACTTATTGATATCTGTGATTCCCCTTAAATTTGCACAGTTCTAACCAAAATTCTAATACAACTATTGCTCCATAATACTTAAGCTAGTCATAAGTTTGCCTAAGATACTCCAATATAGAAACTATATTATGCCAATATATCACCTTTATCATTAATATATAAACTAATTGCTAACTTTTTATACTAATTGTTAAATTCTCAATGTTTAAATTCCAGTACCTAAATTTTGTAAACCTAACCTTACAATCTGTATATTCATTGTATAGCTATTGAGTAAGACCTATCATAAGACTGCCTGAAAAGCCTAGGCATACCTAGGCATATTATTGGCCATCTTGTAATATCAACTTTAATGTATAACTATAAGTACCCCCCACCTTGTATTACACGAAATAAAGAATTTGAATTTGAATTTGAATTTGAAGGTAGGATACCACTTATACTAAACAAATTTCCTAAATTTGCTTGTAACAGATAAGTGAACTGTAGATATAAATCCAAATTAATTTCCATGAACGTGCCTATCTGTGCTCATGATAATGCGAGCACAGATGGGCATGTTTGTGGAGCAACTTGCAATGTGAACAGACTGACTGATGTTGTAGTGGCCAGGCTTAGGCTTGGCTACAGGTACTTCTGACAGTTTGGGAGACACAGATGATGATCAAACTAAATGCAAATTATGTGATCAGGCATATGGTCACTGTCTTAACACTATGTGCTAATTTGAAACTTATTGAGGAATATAGAGATAGACAGTATAATACTTTTCTATGTGACATGTCAAGATATCTTATTCATGAAATAAGATACCAATTGTACTAAGCAAATTTCCTAAATTTGCTTGTAACAGATAATTGAAATGTAGATATAAACCCAAATGTACAATTGTTAACCCCTTTGGGGCCTAGTGCCTAGGCCTTTTGTGTATCCATATGCTCTTGCGCTACCGTCCACAAGATGGATATGGGGTGCACGATAAACTAGCCACTTCGGTGGCAAAATCTAAATCTACACATATGCTGCTATGTATGATAATCTAATACCTTACCCTCCAAAGAAAGTCTTTTATCATTTTCTATAACAACTATCTACAGAAAATGGATCTAAGTAATGGGATGTCTAAAGTGTTTTATTGTCATTAGACTCCAATATGTAGAGATGTACTCAAAAGATATTATATTATTAGTGCTCTAGCGTTATTAAAATAACGCTACACTGAAAATAGTCTCTTTTGTCTTCTTTTATTGGGTTCTTACCCTAAATGCAACTAAGAGCCTAACAATTCTTAATTGCTGCATTAACATACATGTGCACTGAGTCAATATTGAAGCCGATATTTTATGTATATATGATAATATACAGCATTTATATACCAGCAGTTGTTGTAGGTCTTGTAAGATAGCAATCATGTGTGCATAAAAATAAGCCAAAATTGCACTTGAAATGAATGACACGAAGGATTTATTAAGTATGTTTATTCAGGTATACACAAATACAGTTACATAGATTATCATACATGGCAGCATCTGTAGAGCACCTAGGATAACCCCCAAAAAAAATCAGTGACTTATTTCCATTGGGGTCCTTTTATTACCCTATAATAATATAAAGGCGATAATATCTTATTATTGTACTATAAAGAAGATATACTAGGAATAAGGTAAAATGAGTTTATATTTACATGTGTGTTAGCTATAAATATAAAAAAATCATTCTCCGCCCTTTCTGTCGCTACATTCATTAGGTATCTTTGGGCTCTCTTCTTGAACTGGCTCATGCTATGACTAGCTTTGACATGTGCAGGTAGTCTATTAAGGTTAAATTTACTTAATGCATTATTAATGCATCCCTATAACATCTATCTGCCCTCAGAAATAGTGCATTTTCCTGCAAAATCTTTTTTAAAATTTATGCAAAATCTGTTGTATATTCCTTCAACAAAGCTTATCTCATTTTCATTATAATCGAAGTATATACACAGAGGTGAATTGTTCTCTTTGTATATATACTGAGAGTTTACTTTAATCCCTCTTCTAGAAAATAAAAACATTCTTTATTGTTGGTAAGCACGTCACAGGGAATTTTAATTTCCTTCATGTAGTCTATAAGACTCAAACCTAATGAAACGCTCTAGTTTAGAGGAACTAGAACCTTACCCTGAACTATTCTGCTTGGTCTTTCTACTAATTTCTGCAACATTGCAAGCTCCTGGTGTGTTTATTGCAACACGAAAGGCTTAGAGCTATCATTCGACCCGGTCCGTGACCAGGCCTCGTGGTGGATCAGGTGGTGATCAACCAGGCTGTTACTGCTGGTAGCACGTAAACTGACGTACGAACCACAGCCCGGCTGGTCAGGTACCGACTAAGGTGCCTGTCCAGTTCCTTATTGAAGACAGACAGGGTTCTATTGGTAATCCCTCCCTTCGGTATTCTTGGAGGCAGTTGAACAGTCTTGGGCCCCTGACCTTAACATACTCGTGGCGCCCCTGTTTTTCATTGGGGGATGTTGCACCTCCTGCCGAATCTTTTGGTTTCGTATAGAGTGATTTTCGTATGCAGATTAGGGACTAGTCCCTCTGGGTTTTTTCAAGTGTATATCCTGTATCTTTCTCGCCTGCATTCCACGGACTACAAATCAAGGAACTTCAACTGTTCCCAGTAATTTAGGTGCTTTATCGTTCATAATTATATGTGCCATGAAAGTTATCCGTATATTCTCAACAAGTGATTTGAAGAGAATCATCATGGGGTTACACGTATAAGACTTGTGTCTCATACTCTTAGATCAGGAAATGAGAGGTGGCTTAGGTAAGATTTTGTCAGGAAACAGGACAAAAGTTTCCTGATTCGGGTCTTAGTCATATGATAACCCACCGCTGGAATTTTTGGTCCTCTGATAGAGGCCTTTGGCTGGCTTACCCGTCCTGCTGTGATCGAAGTCATGAGGGTCGAACCCACGACTTCTCTGACGATGGTTACGACCGTAATAACTGAACTACAGATATAACAGAACTTGAAGCTGGCTCATCAATCCATCTATGCTGTCACACAGAAAACATTATTCATTATCCATCCAATCATTTTCTGTGCAGAGTATACCTGGAGAGGGTTCCGAGGGTCAACGCCCCCGCGGCCCGGTCTGTGACCAGGCCTCATGGTGGATCAGGGCCTGATCAACCAGGCTGTTACTGCTGGCCACACACAGTCCAACGTACGAACAACAGCCTGGCTGGTCAGGTACCGACTTTAGGTGCCTGTCCAGTGCCTGCTTGAAGACAGCCAGGGGTCTATTGGTAATCCCCCTTATGTATGCTGGGAGGCAGTTGAACAGTCTTGGGCCCCTGACACTTATTGTGTTGTCTCTTATCGTGCTAGTGGCACCCCCGCTTTTCATTGGGGAAATGTTGCATCGTCTGCAGTGTCTATTGCTTTCATTGGGAGTGATTTTCATGTGCAAGTTTGCTACTAATCCCTCTAGGATTTTTCAAGTGTATATGATCATGTATTTCTCCCGCCTGCGTTCTAGGGAGTACAGGTTTAGGAACCTCAAGCGTTCCCAGTAATTGAGGTGTTTTATCGCAGTTGTGTGTGCTATGAAGGTTCTCTGTACATTTTCTAGGTCAGCAATTTCACCTGCCTTGAAATGTGCCGTTAGTGTGCAGCAATATTCCAACCTAGATAGAACAAGCGCTGCCTTTGTGTTAGTAAGCAAGCAAGCAAGTTTATTTAGGTTTACACAAATACAGTTACATAGATTATCATGGTGCCCCGTGGCCTAGTGGCTAAAGCTCTCGCTTCACACAGTAAGGGTCCGGGTTCGATTCCCGGCAAAGGGGTAGAAACATCGGACGTGTTTCCTTACACCGGTTGTCTATGTTCACCTATCAGTAATAATGGGTACCTGGGTGTTAGTCGACTGTAATAATAATATAATAATATTTTTATTTCGATGCATGATACAAGTGTACATTATTATTGGTAGTTACAAATATAAAACTGTAATGCAAGGAGAGCCACTGACATGCCATGGCATTAGGGGCAGCTAACCTAATTTGCTAGAAATGCTCAGCATAGCAAGGGGCTTTCTATATAGTATAATGTCATTTATGTCAACTAGGCCTATATACCTTGTACATGTATAAATAAAGAGATTATATTATTATTAAACTGGAGAGTCTGGCTCAACACCGGGTAAGCTTTGGTGGCCCTCAAAATCCCCAACAACAACAATTAGTCTGTCATTTTATTCTCTCTCATCCTCATTATATCAAACTCTGGATTAGCAGCCACTTCAGCAATTATTTGTGAGGTAAGCAGGCAGGGATGCTAGTATTTATTTCTAGAATTTGGTAAAAGCGGCAGAAAATAATAGATGCCAGTGGTGAGTGACGTTACCAAGGCGACCATCAGCCACAAGAATGTCATTTTCGTACTGGACAAAGAGTTCTCCCATATATAAAGTAGTTAAAATGTCAGCAAAGCCCTAACGTAAACTAAACCAAAAATTATGCTGTTAGATAACTGATATATTCTACCAGGTGCCAGACCTGCCGCCTGGAAAACTACCCTACGTTGTTTTAAGTTTATTTAGGTACACATGAATACAGTTACGCAAGTTAACATACATAGTAACGTGTGTAAATTACCTACGATAACCCAGAACAGTCAGACAAAGTGACTTATTTCAATTAGCGTCCTTGAAGTAAGTGAATTTATTTACGTACTGGTCCATATGGCCTGGCTGGCAAAGCTCTTGCTTCACACTCAGAGGGCCCACATTCGATTCCCAGCGATGTAGAAACATTTCCACGTGTTTCCTTTCACCTATTGTCCTGTTCACCTAGAAGCAAGTAGGTACCTGGGTGTTAGTCGACTGGTGTGGGTCGCATCCTGGGAGGACAAGATTGAGGACCCCCAATGGAAATAAGCAGTCCTCGATGATGCACTACATTTCTTGGGTTATCCTGGGTGGCTAACCCTCCTGGGTTAAAAATCCAAACGAAATCTTATCTTATCACATAAGTACTGTTACACAAATTTAGGTGCACCTATATTTAAATATTCTTACTTACAGTGATGATTGACTTTGGTCACAGTCAGATAACAGTCATAATTAAACAAAATATAACATAGTAATGATTGTCCGGTGCACGAACCTATGAGCAAGTAAAGAAAAATTTAGTGTAGTTATGTTTCAACACATTTATGTGCCAGGAGCTTAATAAAGTTCTTATAGAGTGAAACATAGGAAAAATGTCCAATTAATTGCTCAGGTGTCTTACCTAACTTAGTGTCATTAATTCTACCAGTATTTATATATCACGTTGAGTGTTGGGTTGATCATAGGAAGATAACAATTTTAATTACATTAGAATATAACATAGATAGGATTAATAAGGTAATCTTATTCCCCAAGAGGATACAGTTGACTTAAAGTAGTTAGCTAACAGCAAATAATAAATTTTAAAAGAAAAAGCCTGTAGTTATGCATAGCATTTTTGGCAGTCATATGATGGAACTAATACAATAATGTATTAAATATTAAAGTATTTGACTTTGAACATAAAATTACCTGACATTGTAATACAAATTTTATTAAAAAGGAAGGACATTAAGAGTCACCCTGCCTCGGTGGGAGACGGCCGACTTGTTGAAAAAAAAAAAAAAATTAAGAGTTAATGTTAAATTAAACTTAACTTTCATAAGAATTTAAATTATATATGAACATATGGTAAGGATATAAAAATGGGTGGAGATAATTAAATAAAAAAAGAAACTTGTCGTAATGTATAAATTGGATGTAAAAATATGATACTTTTTTATGAGAATAAATTTTACATTAAGTTGAACAGTTATCCTTCACTTAATGAAAGTTTGCTTTGTGTAATTTTGGTTAACAATCAAAGGGCCCCTCCTCCATATAATAGCCAGCTCCAGATTAATTATAGTGCCATGGTAAGTATAGTGCCTGCACTCTGAAGGAGGGGTGGGGATATTTGCAGTTTTGAACTACATATATAGTATCAGCGCCCCTCTGGCAAGGTAGTGATGGAGTGAGTGATGATGAAAGCGTTTCTTCCTTTTTGGGTCACCCTGCCTCGGTGGGAAATGATTGGTGTGTTTAATAAATAAATATTTATATATATATATATATATATATATATATATATATATATATCACTTTCACCATCATTTACACTACAGTGGTCCCTCGGTTTTCGTGCATCTCCAAACTCGAACATTTATGTAAGTGTAATTTCGTAAGTGCTGTTGCAAGTGTATTTTTGGGGGTCTGAAATAGACTAACCTACTTGACATTATTTCTTAAGGAAGTAAATTCGTTCGGTAATGGCACTTGAGCAGCATTCTGGAACAAATTTTCGGCGAAAACCGAGGGACCACTGTATTTTACTCTTGCCAGAAGTGTGCAGACACACAGTTAAGATGTCCCTCTAAACAGCAAATATCCCAAACCCCTCTAGAGTGTAAGCACTGTACTTACCATTTTACGTACTTCTTGCACAAGAATGATGTGTGGCACTTGTACAAGAATTAGCGTTGTGACCAATTATGGGCATGACATTATTATACAGATATTCATAAACAATAATATAATTAATATTCAAATATTAAACAATTCTGTGTACTTTATACAGTATTATAATAATTGTTTATAATTTGTGATATTAATACATTTGAAATGTGCTTGAAGTAAAAATTTAATAAAGAACTATATTTTGTATCTTATTTTCCATTTAATGTGACATTTATTTTATGTAGGTAATCTGGCTCCGGAGGCTGGTAGTGTGCCAATACTGCACGTTGTCTTTTTCATTACCAAGAGTGGAATTGCATTTGTAGTGCTTACACTGCTGATCTTCCCAGCACCAGAGGAGGTACAATTGTGGTTCTAATATTCAGTGTTATATAGCTCATATATGCTACATAAATACTGAAATATGTACTGTATTGTGATGGCAATATTTAATTTCAGTGATGGAAATGCTACACATATAGTGTCAACACCTGTGTCATGTTAGTCATGAGAGACGACTTAACTGTCTGTTTTGACATTCATTCTCCTGACTTACTTAGGTTTGTTATGTTCAACGTTATCTCAGTTTTCATTACAAATTTTTTCACAAAATTATTTCAAGTGTAGTATCATCATGAAGTGTGCTTAAGTTTATCTCTTTCTTCAACAAAATGTGCTGATTCTCCTTGAAGTTTTTAATATGACTATGCATTGTACAAGAGTATTGCAAAGGTTGAATGCTCTGCTGTATTACAGAGGTGTTGTTCATGTGACCATTGTGCAGTAGTATGATAATATGAATGGTATTATGAGGAAGGCACTATTTATATGACCATTGGGCAGCAGTAATGAAAGTACATCTGCTATATCAGTTATATAATTTCTCATCTGCCTTAGTCCCCACCTCATCCAGACCCTCTGCTCTGTTTTCCTGTCCATTACTATTATAATCTGTGTGCTCCCAAATGTAATATGATTTAACCTCATTTTCCCTTGATAATATTCATGCCCCAGCAACCATTGTCCCATACTGTGTTTGATCATTATAAGGTTCCAATTTTGCATGAAAAGTATATATATCAAGCTGTATGCTATTTTATTAACTAGAGAAAACTTTAATACAGCTGACTGTCATACAAATTTTAAATAACTTTTATTTGTACACTATACAAAACACATTCCTGGTGCTTGTCATAAGTAAAGTTTGCTTAAAGCAAGATCATAGTAGCAATAACTTGTGTGTATAGGAAGCACCAAGACTGCAGTAGTAACATGAATTTTTTTAATATATTGGCTTTAATAATATGCATGATAATACTGTACATGTATATAAAATAACTTATTACAATATACATTGTTTCAAAAGTGATGTGAAAGCTTTGCCAACAAATATTTAAATTTATATATGGTATTAGAATGCCTGTGATGCTTTGCTGTTGATGACTTGCTCCTAATCAAAGGAATTGGAGCTGTCCTACTAATCTGTGAATCATCTTTCCTTTTTCCTTAGGCTCTGTATGACCCTTACGGGTTTATCACCTGACCGTGTTTATAATATTGCAATAAAACATTATTTCAGAAATATTGGTTTTCAGTGTAATGAAATACCAGCAAAAATTTCATCTTGTTCAGCAATCATAGTTCATATAGAAAATTATCAAGTCGGAGTTCACTATGTCTAAAATACTTGAAAAAGAACATGTTCAAGGATCACAAATTATTCTACACCCACAGGATAAAATATATCAATATTCTCAGTGTTTAAAACACTCCTCACAAAAGTCTCACTGTGCATCTTCGAAGAGAATTTGCAAAGCCAAAAAAGCACTTCAGTGTTCAGTGTGTCTAAAAGACTTTTCCTATAACTCTACCTTAATAAAACATATGAGAATTCATACTGGAGAGAAGCCATATCATTGTCCAGAGTGCCTAAAAGATTTTTCCCTAAAGTCTATCTTAGTACAACACATGAAAACTCATACGAGAGAGAAACCATATCCGTGTTCAGTGTGTCTAAAAGGGTTTTCTCTAAAATCTAATTTAGTACAGCACATGAAAATTCATACTAGAGAGAAACCATATCAGTGTTTAGTATGTATGAAAAGTTTTTCTAAAAATGCTCATTTAATCAGTCACATGAATGTTCATACTGGAGAGAAACCATATCAGTGCTCAGAGTGTCTAAAAGCTTTTTCCCAAAAATTTAGCTTATTAAAACATATGAAAATTCACACTGGAGAAAAGCCATATCAATGTTCTGAATGTCTCAAAGAATTTTCTGATAAATCCAGTTTAATAAAGCACATGAGAGTTCATACTGGGGAGAAACCATACCAGTGTTCTGAGTGTGTAAAAGACTTCTCAGATCAATCTAGTTTAGTAAAACACATGAGAATTCATACAGGGGAGAAACCATATCAGTGTTCAGTGTGTGCAAAAGACTTTTCACATAAATCCAGTTTAGTAAGACATATGAGAATTCATAGTGGAGAAAAACCGTTTCATTGTTCAAAATGTCTAAAAGCGTTTTCAGATCCGTCGAGTTTAGTAAAACACATGAGAGTTCATAAAAATTAAATCATATCAGTGTTCAGTTTCTAGAGTGGAAGGAGTTGCATACATTTAAGTTAAGAACAATCTAGTAATTATCCTGGTATGTAAGCTACTATCTGCCAATGCAAAGGAATTTGCTGAATAAACAAGAAAGATAGGTAGCTTCTTTGAAAATCCCTCACCAAACACTACCTTTCTTGGAGATTTCAGCCTTCCAAAGGTAAATTGAAGATGTTAGCAGCATTTTACCAGAAATAATTCCTAGAAGCTTTCTAGGTCAACAAACATACCATGGAAAAAGTTTGTTTTGAACAAACTCATAAGAGTCTGCTAGGAATAAGAAATACACAAAATTTGATCATGAATAATGAAGAAATTATCAGACACAACACTATCAAATAAAATGTACAGTACTCTGGTCACAACCTCACGAAAGTACTGATACAGTGGAACCTCTACTTGCGAGCGCATCCACGTGCGAGTTTTTCCAGGTACGAGCGGTTGATCGGTCGACTTTTTGCTTCCATAGGCGAGCGAAATTTCCATATGCGAATGGGCCTCAAGAGAGGTTCCTTGACGCTGGTGAGGGGCTCTTGCTCTTGATCTAGAGAATTGGATCTCATTTGTTTGTTGGACTATCTTATTGAAACTTGGGCAATGTATGATGGAAAGATGTTTCTTAATGTACACCAAAATTGAAAGAAATCTGACTAAATAACTGAGTTCACTTCTTAGCCGGCCCTAAGCGGTTATTTTCGTATGGTTTTTATGGTTGTATTCTCATTTTTTTGTTCTCATTTGATAGAATGGAAGATATACAGTGGTCCCTCGGTTTTCGTGCATCTCCAAACTCGAACATTTATGTAAGTGTATTTTCGTAAGTGCTGTTGCAAGTGTATTTTTGGAGGTCTGAAATAGACTAACCTACGTGACATTATTTCTTAAGGAAGTAAATTCGTTCGGTAATGGCACTTGAGCAGCATTCTGGAACGAATTTTCGGCGAAAACCGAGGGACCACTGTACTACAGAAATAAATATGATTTTGATTGGTTTCACAACGAAAAGTACCTTGAAATTGAGCTCAAAGTAGCGGAAATGTTTGATTTTTGCAGATGTTCAAGAGTAAACAAATGACGTCACTGTCATAAGAATACGTACATACTAATTAATAATAATAATAAGTAATAATAATACTTATACATAATATAATAATATGTATAATAATAATATAATATGTAATACAACTAGTATAATAATAATAATAATAATACAGTGGATCCCTGGTTTTCGTTATTTTTTCATTCCAGAATGCTGTTCAAGTGCCATTACCAAACGAATTTATTCCCATAAGGAATAATGTAAAGTAGACTAGTCCTTTTAGACCCCCAAAAATACACTTATAAAAGCATTTAAAAAATACACTTACATAAAAGGGCGAGTTTCGAGCAGGACGAACACCGGGGGTCCACTGTATATACGTACTCTTATGACATCACTGTCATAAGAATACGTACGTACTAATTAATAATAATAATAATAATAATATAATACGTATAATAATAATATAATACGTAATACAACTATAATAATAATAATATATACGTACTATGTATGATTTAGTTTGAACAGGCCACCACGAGATGGCAGTGCATATCAAAACAAAGAGGTCGGCAGTCCACGTGTGTTTACGGAGCTTACCTCACGGGTGAAGGAATACTCCTGTTTTACTTACGTTTCATGCAGTTATTTCACGAAATTTCTTGTTTCTAACCATGGGTCCTAAGAAAGCAAGTCCACAGCAGTGTGCCGAGAAGAAAAAGAGGATGATTACCATGGATTTAAAGCAGGAAATCATTGATAAATATAGACAAGGTGCCAGGGTTAAGGACCTAGCCAGACAGTACCAGCGTACCACTTCTACGATATGTACAATACTAAAGAACAAGGAATCTATAAAGGCTATAGCACCAGCAAGGGGCATTAAAATAATGTCTAAGCACCAGACCTCTGTCAATGAAAAGATGGAGAGACTGCTGTTGTTATGGTTGATGGAAAAGCAGCTAGCAGGAGATACCGTGACTGAGGGTATCATCTGCGAGAAGGCACGAGGCATTTACAAGGATTTGCTGCAGAAAACCCCAGGTACTTCAATGGATGAGGCATCACAAACATTGTTTAAAGCCAGTCAGGGCTGGTTCAAAAAGTTTAAAAGGAGGACCGGCATTCACTCTGTCGTCAGGCATGGTGAAGGAGCAAGCTCTGATGTGAAGGCAGCTGAGGATTTTGTCAAAACTTTTGCAGAAGTGATAGCAACCGAAGACTACATCTCTCAGCAAGTCTTCAACTGTGACGAGACAGGGCTCTTCTGGAAGAAGATACCAAGGAGGACTTACCTAACTGCAGAGGAGAAAATGATGCCAGGCCACAAACCCATGAAGGACAGGTTAACCCTTGCACTGTGCGCCAATGCAAGTGGTGACTGCAAGATCAAGCCGCTGCTGGTATATCATTCAGAAAACCCCAGAGCCTTTAAGTCGCATAAGATTATAAAAGAAAAACTGGACGTTATGTGGAGGGCAAACCCGAAGGCATGGGTCACCAGGCAGTTCTTTGTGGAGTGGGTAAACCTGGTCTTTGATCCTACCTTTAAGAAATATGTCCAGGAAAATAACCTACCCCTGCAAGCCCTTCTCATCCTGGACAATGCACCTGCTCACCCACCGAACATCGCAGACGACATAATCGAAGAGTTCAAGTTTATAAAGGTTCTCTACCTTCCACTCAACACCACCGCTATCCTGCAGCCCATGGACCAGCATGTGATTTCTAATTTCAAGAAGCTCTTCACCAAGCACCTGTTCCGCCGCTGCTTTGATGTGACAGAGCACAAACTTGACCCTTCGAGAGTTCTGGAAGGAGCACTATAACATCGTGATATGCCTGAAAATTATAAATATGGCCTGGCAGGGTGTTACAAGGAGGACCTTGACCTCTGCGTGGAAGAAGCTTCGAAGGATTCGAACCCGAAGAGCCAGTGGTAGAGGAGATTGTGTCCCTTGGAAAGGTCATGGGCATGGAGATGGATGAAGATGATGTGAACGATCTCATCAAGGAGCACTCCGAGGAGCTGACGACGGAGGAGTTAGATGAACTACATAAGCAGCAGCATCAGGAGGTTTTGCAGGACATTCGTACCGCGGAGGTACAAGATGTGGAGGAGTACATCTCTACAAGTGAGATAAAGGAAATGTTGGGAATCTGGGAGAGATTATCAGGCTTTATTGAAAGGAAACACCCAGAGAAAGTTTCAAGTGGTAGTGCGTTGGACCTATTTAATGATGCTTGCATAAGTCATTTCCAAAACATTCTGAAAGGGAGGAAGAAACAAACCTCCTTGGACAGTTTTTTCTTGAAACGCTCTGCAGATAAAAGTGTGACAAGCATGGAGAAAAAGCCAAAAATCAGTGAATAGCAAAGTATGTAACATTAAAATAAAAATTGTAGCAGTTAAGTGACAAAGTGCATTATTAACAGTGTAGCAATTAAGTGTACATAGGATTAAGAGTGTATTACCCAGTGCGTTGGATCTACGTAATGATGCTTGCGTAAGTCATTTCGAAACATTCTCAAAAAGGAGGAAACGAAATGAACTGACTGCATACGCCGATGTGAACAGCATCTCTTCTCATCTCCAAGGTAAATGCTGTATTACTACATAATTTCTTTATGTATTATTATTATTATTGTTTTCCTTATGAAACATTAGATCACTATGTACGTATGTACGTCGTGATCTAATGGAGTTTGCCTTACAAGCACTTCGTTTTCTGTTGTAATTAAAGCATGGGAAGGGATGGAGGAATGGCTGCCGTTGTGGCCCTATCCATAACAATAACAATGGCTGCTGTGCCCACTCGCTTGACTAATACTACTCACATACGTAATAGTATTTCACTCATTCTAGTGTATTTATCATGTTTCTATGTTATTAATGTTGTTTATCATGTCATAGCAGACGAATTGTGATACATAAATAAGCCGTAGAGTTAATATTAGTGAAATATTGAAGAATATTTTGTCATTCCTGAGAGCCGGAACGAATTAATTTTATTTCAATTAATTTAAATGAGGAAAATTGATTCTGCAAACAAACAAATCCAGTTGCGAGCAAGCTCCTGGAACGGATTAAACTCGCAAGTAGAGGTTCCATTGTACAGTGGACCCCAGAGTATCGTAATTAATCCATTCCAGGAGCTATTACTTAACACGAAGTTTACAAAATTCGAACCCTTATTTCCCATAAGAAATAATGTAAATACAATTAATCCGTTCCACAAAAAAATATTCACATACTAAATAATTAAAAACAATATATATATATATATATATATATATATATATATATATATATATAAAATTTATTACCTTTATTGAAGAGTTGCAGGCATCTGGAAGATAGGGATGATGACAGGGGCAGGGTGTTAGTGGCTGGAAGAGGAATCCCCCTCCAAAAGGACTTCAGGTAACAAGTCCCTCTCTGGGGTTACTTCCCTTCTTTTTCTTTTAATGCATGCATGCTACACTTCCTGCATGCCTGCTACACTCCCTGGATGAACGCTACACTCCCTGGATGAACGCTACACTCCCTGCATGAACGCTACACTCCCTGCATGAACGCTACACTCCCTGCATGAACGCTACACTCCCTGCATGAACGCTACACTCCCTGCATGAACGCTACACTCCCTGCATGAAGCGCTACACTCCCTGCATGAACGCTACACTCCCTGCATGAACGCTACACTCCCTGCATGAACGCTACACTCCCTGCATGAACGCTACACTCCCTGCATGAACGCTACACTCCCTGCATGAACGCTACACTCCCTGCATGAACGCTACACTCCCTGCATGAACGCTACACTCCCTGCATGACGCTACACTCCCTGCATGAGCACACCCTGCAGACGCTACACTCCCTGCATGACGCTACACTCCCTGCATGAACGCTACACTCCCTGCATGAACGCTACACTCCCTGCATGAACGCTACACTCCCTGCATGAACGCTACACTCCTGCATGACGCTACCTCCTGCATGAAGCTACACTCCCTGGATGAACGCTACACTCCCTGCATGAACGCTACACTCCCTGCATGAACGCTACACTCCCTGCATGAACGCTACACTCCCTGCATGAACGCTACACTCCCTGCATGAACGCTACACTCCCTGCATGAACGCTACACTCCCTGCATGAACGCTACACTCCCTGCATGAACGCTACACTCCCTGCATGAACGCTACACTCCCTGCATGAACGCTACACTCCCTGCATGAGCGCTACACTCCCTGCATGAACGCTACACTCCCTGCATGAGCTACACTCCTGCATGACGCTACACTCCCTGCATGAACGCTACACTCCCTGCATGAACGCAGCATACACTCCCTGCATGAACGCTACACTCCCTGCATGAACGCTACACTCCCTGCATGAACGCTACACTCCCTGCATGAACGCTACACTCCCTGCATGAACGCTACACTCCCTGCATGAACGCTACACTCCCTGCATGAACGCTACACTCCCTGCATGAATGCTACACTCCCTGCATGAATGCTACACTCCCTGCATGAATGCTACCACTGGGGTGCTACTAGGAAGCTTCTTTGAACCCATGGTGACTTATTTCACAGTGACAATCACCAAACCACCAAAAAATACACCAAATGTATTGTGAATGTTTGTAAGAGTGCGCTGGGTAATGTTCTCTCAATGGTAAACAACGCTTCACTGGCGGGCGTCCTGCGCAGGCACGGAGCATTCAGACAGGTCTAATACGTTATGAAACACGAGCCAGTTTACGATACACGAAATCGAAAAAAGCTTACGAAACACGATTTTTACGATATATGAGCCTTACGATACTCAGGGGTCCACTGTATTTGGATGTCCATGTGTAGAAGACATGAATATCCAGCAAGAGGTAATGTACAGGAAATTTAACTTCAGCAGTCAGAGAGCTGACTGGGACAGAATAAACAATGAGCCATCAGACATTTTCTTGGAAACAGTAAATGTAGGTTTTTACAGACTTTTCTCAAGTCCCCTTCAGAGCTGTTAGAAACGACTCATGAAATGGTAATACAGTGGTACCTCGGTTAACAATATTTTTTCATTCCAGAATGCTGTTCAAGTGCCATTACCAAACGAATTTATCCCCATTAGGAATAATGTAAAATAGACTAGTCCTTTTAGACCTCCAAAAATACACTTACAAAAGCATTTAAAAAAATAAACTTATATAAAAGGGTGAGTTTGGGGACCATCGTTAACCGAGTACCACTGTAACACAGTAGTAAAGAACTCTCTGATTGGAGGGTTTGATGCCATGGCAAGCCAGTCTTAAAAACTAATCATTCATTAGACGTTTGAGGGGACTTGATCTAGAGCTTGCCACAGCCATTGCTGGTGCGAGATTCAATCATAAAAACCTGCAATTATGGTCACAGTGGTGTCCTTGCTAACATAACTAATGAATATAGTAATATACAGGGTCCCTCGACTATCAGTCTTAATCCGTTCCAGGAGCTAGACCTCAACTCGAAAACTTCGAAACTCGAAACCTTATTTCCCATAAGAAATAATGTAAATATGTACAAATAATCCGTTCCACCCAAAAATATTCACAAAAAATACATTTTTTAAAGAATAAATACTATAGTTTTACACACACAAAACAATTATAAAGTAATAAATTTATAAACATTTAAAATAACATTTACTTACCTTCATTGAAGAGAGTTGCTGGCATCTGGAAGATAGGGAGGAGGACAGGGGAAGGGGTTAGTGATTGGAAGGGGAATCCCCACTCCCTGCATGAATGCCACACTCCCTGCATGAATGCCACACTCCCTGCATGAATGCCACACTCCCTGCATGAATGCCACACTCCCTGCATGAATGCCACACTCCCTGCATGAATGCCACACTCCCTGCATGAATGCCACACTCCCTGCATGAATGCCACACTCCCTGCATGAATGCCACACTCCCTGCATGAATGCCACACTCCCTGCATGAATGCCACACTCCCTGCATGAATGCCACACTCCCTGCATGAATGCCACACTCCCTGCATGAATGCCACACTCCCTGCATGAATGCCACACTCCCTGCATGAATGCCACACTCCCTGCATGAATGCCACACTCCCTGCATGAATGCCACACTCCCTGCATGAATGCCACACTCCCTGCATGAATGCCACACTCCTGCATGAATGCCACACTCCCTGCATGAATGCCACACTCCCTGCATGAATGCCACACTCCCTGCATGAATGCCACACTCCCTGCATGAATGCCACACTCCCTGCATGAATGCCACACTCCCTGCATGAATGCCACACTCCCTGCATGAATGCCACACTCCATGCATGAATGCCACACTCCCTGCATGAATGCCACACTCCCTGCATGAATGCCACACTCCCTGCATGAATGCCACACTCCCTGCATGAATGCCACACTCCCTGCATGAATGCCACACTCCCTGCATGAATGCCACACTCCCTGCATGAATGCCACACTCCCTGCATGAATGCCACACTCCCTGCATGAGTTCCACACTCCCTGCATGCCTGCTACCACTGGGGTGCCACTAGGAAGCTTCTTTGGACCCATGGTGACTTATTTCACAGTGACAATCACTAAACCAGCAATAAACAGAGTAAATTTATTGTGAAATGTTTGAAAGAGCGCGCTGGGTAATGTTCTCTCAATGGTAAACAACGTTAGACTGGCGTCCTGCGTGGCGAGGTGCGCAAGCGCGGGCAGGCAGACAGGTCTGGTACTGACTGATACACGAGGGAAAGACTGATACATGAGGGAAACATTGACCGAAAAAAGGAACCGAAACACGAAATAACCGATAATCGGACCGACCGAAACACGAGGGATCACTATCTAGTTAGATGAATCCTAATAGGATGGTACCCTGCCTTGCTAGTTTTAGGAGGATTAGCATGGACCCCCCCACTGACCACAAATGCAGGTTTTCTCAGGCAAATCATACACCAGCATGACTGACATGCTCTGTCTCAAGTCCATTCAAAGCCATTATAAATGACTAGTTCTGGGACTGGCTTGTCATGGGTGTGAACCCTCTGTCCGTTGGGCTGTTTACAATTGTGTCATTAGGATTATGAGAATCAAATTCAGAATTTGAAAAATAATGAAAAACATGTTCATACCAACACTCTTATATGGGTGTGAAGCATGGGTGATGAATGTTGCAACGAGGAGAAGGCTGGAGGCAGTGGAGATGTCATGTCTGAGGTCAATGTGTAGTGTGAATATAATGCAGAGAATTGGAGTTTGGAAATTAGGAGGAGGTGCGGGATTACCAAAACTATTATCCAGAGAGCTGAGGAGGGGTTGTTGAGGTGGTTCGGACATGTAGAGAGAATGGAACGAGACAGAATGACTTCGAGAGTGTATAAATCTGTAGTGGAGGGAAGGCGGGGTAGGGGTCGGCCTAGGAAAGGTTGGAGGTAAAGGAGGTTTTGTGTGCGATGGGCTTGGACTTCCAGCAAGCATGTGTGAGCGTATTTGATAGGAGTGACTGGAGACAAATGGTTTTTAATACTTGACGTGCTGTTGGAGTGTGAGCAAAGTAACATTTATGAAGGGATTCAGGGAAACCGGCAGGCCGGACTTGAGTCCTGGAGATGGGAAGTACAGTGTCTGCACTCTGAAGGAGGGGTGTTAATGTTGCAGTTTTATAACTGTAGTGTAAAGCACCCCTCTGGCAAGACAGTGATGGAGTGAATGATGATGAAAGTTTTTCTTTTTCGGGCCACCCTGCCTTGGTGGGAATCGGCCGATGTGTTAATAAAAAAAATAAAAAATAATGTTCATACATGCAGCACCTGGGCTAAATTCCCAGAACTCTTTATAAAATGCAAATTATCACTAGTACGAATATTCAGCATTCTTTGAAAAAAATACTTAGATATGCAGTGGACCCCCAGTTATCAGCCATAATTCGTTCCAGAATGCTGTTCGAGTGCCGTTACCGAATGAATTTGTTCCCATAAGGAATAATGTAAATTAGATTAGTCCATTTAGACCCCCAAAAATATACTTACAAAAGCACTTTCAAAAATACACTTGCATAATTGTTTGAGTTGGGAGCAGTATGAAATCTGGGGGTCCACTGTACTTTATTTCCCAGATATTGAATAAGTGCAGATGTAGCTCCTCTGCACAAGAGTAAGCAGAAGAGCAATGGCAAAATTACACAAGTCTTTGAAAGGGTGATGAGGTGCCAACTTAGTGATTTTCATGGATCAGCATGATCTACACAACTCAATCCCTTCAAGGGGGATTTCTTGGCATGGCAAAGGGGCTCTTGATCTGAGGAGTTAGACCTCTTGTCTCCTTCCTCAAAATCGAAGTCCCCCTGCACCCCCTTCTCTCCATTCCCTGTCACCAAAATGGAAACTTTAGTCTGTTTTTCCGAAGTTAGAAGTGTTGACCAAATAACATTGCTGGGCTGACTGTCAACTGATCGGAGATAGCAATTGAGTCAGTCAACTGCTCTTTACAAAGCAGGTCAGCACCTACAATGTGGGAATTGTTCCCAAATCCTCAGCAATGCAGGCATTGGTGGCATTTTGGCCACCTGGCAAAATATTGTAGAACACTCGGAGAATGCTGCTTGTCATCATAATCCATCTTGTGGCCAGCCAAGGCCAGATTAAGGCCAGCTGATGCCCTAAGCACAGCTCAGTAATGGTTCCCCATCAGAAGAGCCAATGAGGGCATTTTTAGTTCTTGGTTTTTCTTCCTACAATAATTCATTCTGTTAGATGTGGAAGCCATTTAATTGCATGTGAACTTATGATTTTGATTTAACATAAATTGTGAACTGTTCCCTAAGAATTTTGCTACACACATATCTTAAGTGTGAGTTATAGTTTACCAGAGTAACAAGAGTTTCTCCCTACTTTATTTATGTGATCTTCTGGTGGCAATCTTTTGTCTATAATTATTCCTAGATCACTCCCTTTTGTCCAACTCCTTAAATATTTTATCACAGCATATATTCATGTGGCATGTTTTCCCAATTTCCTACTTCCATTATTTGTAAATTATCTACATTAAATTCCATCATCCAGCTGTTGCTCAATTTATTCAATTTGTCTAATTTTTTTTTTCTGGGAATTTACTGTCGTTTTTATCACTTACTATTTTACAAAATAATTTTCCAGGCATGTGTGAGTTTTGTTAAAAGTGGAGTGAGTGAGACAGGTGGTTTTAAGGATTTGACATGCTGTTCGAGCATGAATGAGTAATGCTTATGAAGGGATTTTGGAAGCTATTGAGCCACACTTGAGTCTTGGATGTGGGAAGCTCACTGACTGACCCCTTTAGAAGTTGTGGAGATGTTACAGTTTAAATGATCATTAGAATTGTGATGTCTGCACACTTCAGGCAAGAGAGCTACTGAAGGAATGATGGTGAATGTGTCCTTTTTCAGGGGAAAGTCACTATACTTTGGTGAGGAAAGGGTGGTGTGACTGACAATTCTTTTGGGGTTGATCTCTGCTCACAACCCACATCTGATTTACACTTATTGTAGATGTTTCCTCCTTAAATTTTGATACAATGACTATTGGTTTAAAAGTAATTGCGTACAAACTTGAAAGAATTTCAAGATATTTAACATTGAAGACTTAATGTAGGTTTGATGCAAGGAAAAGTATTAGGAGCATACATGTCATGTGCATGAACAAGGACTGCTAGCGGTTCCATATTCACGGTTGGAGGGTTGGAGTTATAAGCATACGAGGAAGCAGATGGCATTAATTCCTTGATAGTCCCAAAAGCCGCCAATTTACCAAACTCAGCGGTGAAACTTTTACTCTCCCAAGATACAAAATCTGAAGATTGTACTGCTTATTTCCTTGTTATCGACCAGATTAATTTTCCTAGTGATCTACTGGGATTTGCTTCCCTGAGAGATTTATGCATTGTGCTTGATCCTTACTGATGGCATGCCCAAATTGATGACTTGATTGTACCATTTTGGGGTTACCAGCTTGGATCCGAGATCTGCCATACTGCCGCAGAGTACGAAGTTCGGATTAAGTCCTTACAGGCCTGTGCATTTTTAAGTAGCATACTCAAGCGATCAGGCACTAGTAATCCTGTCATTCCTGTCTGTGTTCCACTTCCTACAGCTTCAGGCATGCAAGATAGTGTACAGTTGCCTCAGGTGTCAGAGGAACCTCAGACAAAATTGAGTGCTAAGCCTATCCCTGCAATGGCTACTAGTTCAAGTGGTAGTTCCTCCACAGGGGACGCCTTGTTGAACAACGACTACTTGAAACTAGTAATGCCATCTCTTGTTGATGTAACAGGCCATCTGCAGAAAGACGTTTCTGTTGCAGCTAGTGCGCTCACTAGTGTCTGTTCTTGTCCTTTGTGTTCCTGATGGTGATATCGTCCTAGTTGACAATGATTCTTGCAAGGTAAAGGATTTGTTTGTTGAGCCATCATTACATGTTGTAATAGATAATAAGATCCTTGCTAACACTTCTGGTCACAGTCTTCGCCTCCAAGCGAACACCACAATTGTTGACCTTGTTCACTATCCTTACCCTGTTCATGTAGTGGACTAGTTGTCACCTGACCAGTGGGTCGGTGCTATTTCAACCCAGGAGAGTCAATCCACCCCACCAAATCCATCTACTCCACCAGTAGAGGAGAAATACTTAGCTCCCACTGACTTCCCAGAGGAGGTCAAGCGTTTGTTGCATTTGTTGAACAATCGTAAAGCCATTGCCTTACCAGGGGAGAAGATGGGTATAACGAACCTACTGTCCCATCGTATCCCACTTGAACCTAGTACAGTGGACCCTCTGTTAGCGGCCGTTCCTGTTAGCGGCCGTATTGGACGCGTCAACCCGCCGGCTGGGGACGCTTGCGCTTCAGTTTGTTTGTGTCTCTCGGTACGTAAGGAAGCTTCTGCTCATTCATACAAACATTTCGCTTGTTTTCCATTGTTTTTTGCCAGTGCAACTGTGAAATAAGTAACCATGGCTCCCAAGAAAGTTCCTAGTAAAGTTCCTGTGGCAAAGAGAGTGAGAAATACCATGGAATTTAAGAGAGAAGTGATTGAGAAATATGAGAGTGGTATGCGGGTGCTGGAACTTGCCAGGATGTTTGGCAAAAACAAATCAACAATTACAACCATCCTGTCAAAGAAAGAACAGATCAAGGTGGCTGATGTTGCCAAAGGAGTAAATGTGCTTACGAAACAAAGGTCACCAATAATGGAACAAATGGAAAAGTTATTATTATTGTGGATTAAAGAAAAACAAATGGTGGGAGACAGTTTAGTGGAGTCTTTTATTTGTGAGAAGGCAAGGCGTTTGCATGAAGATCTTGTGAAGAAAACTCCTAGAACAAGTGCTGCTGGTAGTGAATTTAGGGCCAGCAAAGGCTGGTTTGAGAGATTTAAGAAGCGTAGTGGCATACACAGTGTTGTAATGCATGGTGAGGCTGCAAGTTCAGACAAACATTCTGCTGAAAAGTTTGTGCAGGAATTTCAGGACTACATAAAGAGTGAAAATCTGAAACCCCAACAAGTGTTTAACTGTGACGAAACAGGCCTGTTTTGGAAGAAAATGCCCAACAGGACCTACATCACGCAGGAGGAAAAAAGACTGCCAGGACACAAGCCTATGAAAGACAGGCTAACTCTCATGTTGTGTAGCAATGCAAGTGGGGATTTCAAAGTGAAGCCTTTACTTGTGTATCACTCTGAAACTCCCAGAGTGTTCATGAAACACAATGTTCACAAGAAAAGATTGTGTGATGTGGAAATCAAGTCAAAATGCATGGGTCACAAGGTCAATTTTCAAAGATTGGGTTAATGATGTGTTTGGCCCAAGTGTTAAAAAATATCTTCAGGATAACAGTTTGGGACTCAAGTGCCTCCTGGTACTGGACAATGCTCCTGCACATCCTCCAGACTTTGAAGACCAAATATCTAGGGACTTCAAATTTATAAAAGTGAAGTTCTTGCCTCCTAACACCACTCCTCTTCTCCAGCCCATGGACCAGCAGGTCATTTCTAACTTCAAGAAACTGTACACCAAAGCAGTGTTTTAGAAGTGCTTTGAAATGACCTCAGACACTGAATTGACCCTTAGAGAGTTCTGGAAGATTCACTTCAATATCTACAACTGTATAGGCTTGGGAGGGAGTGACTACCAGGACTTTGAACTCTGCTTGGAGACCACTGTGGCCAGATTGTGTCCAACAGAGGGATTTTGAAGGATTTGCAGCTGACGACCCTGTGCCTGTTGTGGAAGATATTGTGACATTGGGGAACAGCCTGGGGTTGGAGGTGAGGATGTGGAAGAGTTGATGGAGGACCACAGGGTAGAGCTAACAACTGAAGAGCTGCAAGAGCTTCATCTGGAACAGCAACAGAACACAGCTCAGGAACTTGCTTCAGAAAGGGAGGAGGAGGAAAAGGAAGAGAAGGAGGTGCCTTCTGCAGAGATTAAGGAAATTTGTTCTATGTGGACTAAGGTGCAGACATTTGCTGAAAAACACCATCCTGACCAAGCTGAAACAAGCCATATCTGCAACATGTTTAGTGACAAAACCTTGTCCCACTTCAGGGATATGTTAAAGAGGCGCCAGAAACAGAGCACTCTGGACACATATTTTTCTAGACAAGGTTGTAGTGACTCTCAAGCTGGTCCTAGTGGCATTAAAAGAAAAAGAAGGGAAGTAACCCCAGAGAGGGACTTGTTACCTGAAGTCCTTTTGGAGGGGGGGATTCCCCTTTCAAAAACTAACTCCTCTCTATTTCCTCCTCCCTATCTTCCAGAAGCCAGCATTAGTCTTCAATAAAGGTATGTAATACTAATTTAATTGTTAAAAAAAAAATTGTGTGAATATTTTTGTCTGGAACGGATTAATTGTATTTACATTAATTCTTATGGGGAATATTAATTCGGTTAAAGGCCATTTCGGTTAAAGGCCTAGCTCCTGGAACGGATTACGGCCGCTAACCGAGGGTCCACTGTACCAGACCTATTTATGTACCTGCGTACAGAATGCCTCATTCACAAGTTGCTGTCGCAGAAGAATTGATCAATAAGATGCTTGATGGTGTTATTGCACCTAGTAATTCACCCTGGTATGGGCCTTTGATCCTAGTACCTAAGAAGGATGGTACTTGGTGCCCAGTGATTGATTTTAGGAAGTTGAACGTGAAAACAATTCCAGATTGCTTCCCACTTCCTGTACTTGGTGGCATTTTACGCAATATCGGAGCTAACAGTCTTTTTGACCATGGACTTGTTATAAGGGTTTTGGCAAGTCCCTCTCCAGCCAAGAGCTAACCGCATTTTCCACTCCTACAGGTCATTATCATTTCCTCAGTATGGCCTTCGGTTTACGCTCATCTCCTATCACCTTCTCGAGGCTCATGACTAATATCTTTAGAGGCCTCATAGGTAACGTACTTACGGTGTACAGCGGACCCCCGGTTTTCGAGTGGTGTGGAAATCAAGCAATTTGGATTTTGAGCACTTTTTTCGGCGAAATTCTTCCTCAGATTTCAAGCATTCACTCAGAAATCGTGTGTATGAGACACGTCCACCTACCGTCGATGCCACTTTCTCATGCATATCACACTCAGTCTGTCTCTCTCTCGTTGAGTTAGGAATACTCTGCCCATCCATCCATTCATCAGTTCATTTTTGGGCTTGTTTATTGATTGTGACTGTGAAATAAGCCACTATGGGGCCAAAGAAAGTTCAGAGTGCCAGCCCTTTGGTAAAGAAGGTGAGAAACACAATAGAATTCAAGAAAGAACTTGTAGCAAAATATGAAAGTGGTGTACGTGTGGCTGAAAATTATCACTAACAAAACTGTTGTAAGCCATATCTGCAACATGTTCAATGACAATATCTTGTCCCATTTTAGGCAAATCTTAAA
>WNWK01017735.1:0-22500 GCA_009830355.1 Cherax destructor
GCAGCAGTAGTAGGAGGTGTCACATTTGTTCAATGTGGAAGTAGGTCGTGCCCAAGGAATAGGCAAGCGAAGAAATCCCTGTATTAAGATACCAAGATGTTGCAGTGTCAGACAGGATGTGAATGAATGGTTCAGAGAACCGACGAGTTGGTAAATGAAGCCACTGTGTGGCGAAACGTTTCCTCAATAAAGATACCCAAGTGTTGCATATGTGTCTAATCATTAATTAACCTGTTCAAAAAATAAAATGATTACAACGAATCTTTAAAGTGTTGTATTAAGAAAATCCTATTAAAAACCCACCTTCTTGGCCAGGATGTCATTCAGGTGTTGTGTAATTATAATGGTGGCAGTAGTGGCTAGAGGCGCGTCCATAGCTACAAACGATATAAGAGGAGCCCTGGAGCAGGTGGGTGTGGATGTGGGCATGATGGTGGGACAGGTGGTGGAGTACCACCTTACTGGATGCCACCTGGTGATCATCACTACTACACCACACTCACTCATTACCTCAATTATAATCAGGTAAATTAGTTTCGTATTTCATCATCAGCATTTTAATTAAATCACCAAAATAAAAAATAATAATACTCGCAAAATAATACCGCTTTACGAATCTGAATGAATAACATGAATAAATAACTAGTACATGGCCTAATTACTCGTCATTGGTTTAAAAATCATAGCCAGCTTGTTATATTAAATTATTTAAAGAGACAGAGTAAAATCTTATGATCTGTTCCTTAGACACCTGAGTGAGAGTCTGGTGGCTGGGATGGTGGTGGAGGCAGGATGGGTGTTCTCCCAGGACCAGCTGGTCCAAGACCACCTCCTCCAGGGGCTGTGGGGCGACACTAGAACCACCTGCCGGGGACTCATCCTCGACCTCACCACAACTAACAGTACCACCATTGCTCTCAGGTAACTGTTACTAAGCTTCTAATATGCAACTTTTAGGTAACTATCACTAAGCTTCTAACATGCAACTTTTTTCATTAAAATGGAAAAATTTTCCTAATGATTTTCTCGATTTATTGAGAGTATTAAAATCCAGCAAAATTCTGAGTTAAAACCCTGCTCTAATTTTACTTCCCAAAAGCAATATGAATATTAATATGATTTTGTAGTGAGACATTTTCAATACATAAAAAATAGTCTTATATTGACAAAGAGAATTTAAATCAAAATATATTTGCTAACCAATAATTCTAAATGTAAAGTAACCTGCCTTCAAAATAATCTTTACTTTTACTTGATATAAATTTATGCTTAAAAGCGGAATTAATTTTAAATTTTATCCAATGTGGGTAGAATAGAACAATTATTATATTCACGGGGAGATACTAAACCAGTTAGCGTTATAACGCGTCTGGGAATACTAGGAGGTAATACTAGGAGGTAATACTAGGAGGTAATAGTGATCCAAGGAACAAAAGGTCAGCTCCAATTTAATGGATTATGACCCCCTCTCAAAATATTAAAGTACAATCAATTTTAGGTTGGCAGAGGCAGCAGGACTGTGGAAGTTACCCGAGACTCGTGTGATAGTCGTGGGTAGGACAAGCACACAGGTGAAGGATGTGCTTCTCCACCATAGTCTCCGCAACACCCTCCACGCCCTCTACTTGGCCCTCCATGACCCACGACACCGATACTCAAGCCTCAGGAAGATCTTTAGGCAAGGTTATTACACTGCTTCTTCATATCGTGATATTTCTCTAGGATGTACACAGAGTAATATATATATATATATATGCAAAAAGATCACAGTAAACAGGTGATATCAAAATATGCAAGAAAACCACTATGAAAAAATAGAAGAATTCCAAGCGCTTTCGTGACTACTCACATTATCAAGGAACTATAACAGGAAACATGACAAGAAGGACTTATATAAGGGGCGAGACTACACCTCACAGTCACATCACACTAACAAAGACTACACCTCACAGTAGCGTAACATCGCACGACTCTGTGAAGAGGAAAATAAGAAAGGACCTGAAACTCTTCCCAAGAATTAAGATTAGTCCAATTTATTATTAAATTCTTCCCAAATTTTATTAATTATAAATGAATCCAATTTATATAAACCAAAAGAAATATTCATATTATTTTCAAAACTGCTTTTAATGAAACATGATTCTATTATATTTCTCTCAACCATGGACTTGCTTGATACAACCTTCTCAGCATTTTGAAAATCAATTGGATGGTTAAAATCTCTCACATGAATAAATAGAGCATTAGAATCTTGTCCAGTTCTAATGCTATATTTATGTTGTTTTAATCTTAGTTCAAGACTTTTACCAGTTTGACCAAAATAAACTTTATCGCATATTTTACAGGGAATCTTATAGACACATCCGTCAGCATTTTGGGGGAATTTTTTATCAAAAGTCTTTTACTGTATCAAGATTTTTAAATACAACTTTGATATTAAAATTCTTAAGAAAGGAAGGCATATCAACCAAGTTTTCATGGTAAGGAGAACCAACATATTTTTGGTTGAATAAGGTTGGTTGTCCCTTTTGGATTGTAAAAGTATTCCTAGCTATTTTAAAAGATTTATCAATTATGTTTCTTGGGTATTTTAAATCATTAGCTATTTCATAAATTTTAGAGATTTCTTCATCTATGAACTCTGGACTACAAATACGTAAAGCTCTCAAAACATTGAAGAAAAAACCGACCTTATTCAACCAAAAATATGTTGGAATTCTTCTATTTTTTTCATAGTGGTTTCTTGCATATATATATATATATATATATATATATATATATATATATATATATATATATATATATATATATATATATATATATATATATATATATATATATATATATATATATATATATATATATATATAATACTGTCATATCTGAATGCCTCTGCAAAGACTGTGATTATGTATGACTGATGGTGAAATTGTTTTTCTTTTTGGGTCACCCTGCCTCGGTGGGAAACGACCGACGTGTTAAAAAAATATATACGTATATACATTATTTATAAATTTATTTATGTATTTATAAATTTATTTCTAGATGTGTGTGCAGCATTAGTGAGCAGTGGTGTGTGGGTGTACCAGCGTTGTATGTATTGCAACAACGGGGAAGCGGACGCACAGGTCATCAATCACTGGGTTCTCACCCCAAACATCCACGACATTCATCAACTCTTCCAGGGTAAAAGAAGTTTGTTAGGAACTTCAGTTATATAGTGGCAGAGTTTCTTAATACATTGTGTCGATATATAAATTTGATATGAAATTGTTTCCTTTTAGAAAAACACAACCGAATCTAATCAGAAATAAAAATTTGCTTATCTAAGGGTGTTTATCTAATGGCAACCCATTTTCATGTATACAACTGTTTACATACCCAGTTTTTCCTACACAAACACAATACAACATTTCAACAGAACAAGTGCAAACTCTGCTGGGCCACAAGTTTCGTGTAGTATCTGTGCCACACTTTCCCTACATGGATTTTGAGCTGAACACCACAGATCCGGGTGGTGTTGTGATACAGAAGGATGCCATAGATGCCAGACTGATTAACACATTCGCAGAAGCACTCAATTTCACGTAAGAATAGTTTTTTGGCAAAAGTAAGAAAGTATAGAGATAACGATAATACTTAAGAATATGGCGTGTTTAACAGGAACAGACATCACCTCCCTGACACCTGGGTGTTACTGGCTTGCTAAAAAAGCGTTATCAGATTTAGGGTTAACAATGAAGATACCTTCAAGTGCTTCATAGTGGATGAGGTATTTGCCCAGGGTTAAGTATTTCATCCCACTGTGTCTATAATCAATGATAAGTTGGCATTCAATGATAAAGGTAGTGTGCCCTTACCGCTTTTCACAGCCTTCATGTGGCATGCATGTTTGTGTGTATATGGTTTGTGTGTGTGTGTTAGGGGAAGGGGAACGATGGTGTTTGTGAAGTGTGTTTGTGTGTGGATTTTAGTCACAACACAAGCACAACTTTCCTTAAATGTTTTGAGCCTAAAATTTCTTTCACAAAGCAGCTTTGAGATTCGAGCAGAACCAAATTTATCATGGGGGCTGCAGGAGAACGGCGTCTTCAACGGGATGATGGGTCAGCTCCAGGGGGAAAAGAGACAGACTTCAGTACCATAGCTGGTCCCTCACCGGAGCGTCTGAAGGTCGTAGAGTTCCTCAAGGCCTATCCCTCAGACCCAATGACTGTAATATCTCTGAAGCCGTCACTGTTACCGGAAAACCTATCGCTAATGAGACCGTTTACAGGTACTGATCTTAGTTATAGACAATCAGCAAAATTATTATGATTCTTATTTGGGATTGTTTCTTAAGAACTTATCTGTGATATTTTAAATTTCTATTCTGGATATAGGAAGAAATAAAATACATACATGAATGACTAACTGTATTAAAAGAGTCGAAGGGATGTTAAAATTTGTTGTATGCCATCAATTTTATGAATTATTTTATTCATTACCTAACGTTGCATAGGAATATTAGACCATCTAATATTCTTTTGCTTTAAAAAATGATCGGTAAACTATCTATCACGAACTTTAAACGCTTCTGGGGCGTGTATATCATTGTGGTTATATAATCACCCTTTTGTATCCTTCTGCAGGAGAACTTTGGCTGGCGCTGCTGGTGAGCGTTGGAATGTGGGGCGTGATCCTCTGGTTGCTACAGTGGGCGTGGCGGCGGTGGGTGTCGGCTGGGCGTGCGGTTAGCTTTAGCACGGCTCTTATGTATGTCGTGGGCGCCCTCATGGAGAAGTCACCTCCTGAACCTTCAGTCAGGTTTCAGGAAGAGTAAATTTCCATATAACTTTTTGTGACGCTTATCCAAAATAATGTAACTGTACTACTTCTCTTAACCAAAATAATTGGTGCATACAGAGATTATATTCATCCTTCGGTGTAATAGCAGCATTGTTTCCCGATTTTATGTATTCATGATGTGACGAGTGATATTAATGACTTATCAGCCTATCTGGTGGACAAAAGTCAAACCTTCCTTGTGAATATAACCTTTGGTATTATTAGTAGTGTCGTAGTAGACAGTGTTCTATTTGGATATTTCTGTATATGCAGGTGTTGATGGGGTGGTGGCTGGTGTTCTGTCTGGTCATCACTACGGGGTACCGTTCATCACTGATCGCTCACATGACCATTCATGGGAAAACCAAGCCTATAGAGACCTTCGATGACCTGGCGAAGCTGAAGAATTGGAAATGGGGCCACCCGGCTCCTTCAAGGGGGTTCCTTTAGAATATTTCTCCAAGCATCCTGACCTATTATACAAGACATTTTTTAAAAAAATGGAGGCGAGTCATGTTTATGTTTTGTTTTTGTTCACATACGCTATTCATAAGTGTTTATAAAAAACAAATCAACAAATGTAAATATTTATAGTTGATAGTTACTCAGTTATCTATATTTTAGGAAAACTATTTACTATTTGCATCTCTATACCGGACAGTTTAGTTACTCAACATGTTTAGTCTGTTTTGTAAAGGTACTCAGTCAAGCGTCGACATTCGTCACTCAAGAATGATAATGAATATAACTCATGCGTGTAAACACATTCTGAATTAAGTGTAATAATATACAAAGAAAATACTCAAGAATGAAGGAGCACTGCAGACGAGCTCATTGCTTTTACAATGCAGGTCCACACGCACTCACTCGTGTTCCCGTCCATCATATGTTCACAGCTACTAAAAGTTCTCGTTTCAATAAAGGTACCTGGAAGTTTGTTCCAATTATCTGCAACTCTATTGCCAAACCAGAACTTCTCTAAATCCTTTCTGAATCTAAATTCGTCCAACTTGAATTATTTGCAGCGGGTCCCGTATTGGGTTTTAAATATCTTCAATACTTGTAGGAAATGTTTCTCTATATGGGATCAACCTCGTTATCCTTGGGTTATTTTCCACCGCTTTTTATGTCCATTCTGTAAAGTGTGGACAAGAACTGTATGTAATAATCTATAAATTTCCCGAAGATATATAAAGTTGATGTAACCTTAGGACAATTAGCTTGACAGTGATTTTAACCCCCCAAGACTAGAGATCTATCTTTAATTTTATACACTATTCAATTTACTGACTAAAAATCTGTTGACCTAGTTATGCTGCCTCAGTTTATTTCAAAAGTTTAGTCCTATCTAAGGTCACTTATCATTTCTAGCTTTCAACCCACAACTGTCAACTAACTAGCTAAGTAGCTAAAAGAGAACCAGGTTGTTGTAGATTCACTGGTACAATCGCCCCGGCCTGGGCCTTTTCAAAAGAGGTGACTCGGCGGTTCCCTGTCGTGGGAGTGTCTCAGACCAATGTCTGCCATGGGAGGAGGTACAAGTAACTCCTCGTCTTCTGGGACCAATTGTCCCCAGGCCTAGCCCCTTTCCCCAGCCCCAACGGGGCTATGAAGAAGCTAGGCACCTTGGACTGCCACAAACCCCGCCCACACTGGGCTCGGGTGTGGAAGCTGGATAGAAACAGACGATGTCAGGGGGTGCAGAAGGCATCAAGCACTACACGATTCTTTTGGGTCCCCACCCCAGCTTTGGGCATTAAGCGAGCGCTGGGGAAGCTCAAGAATGCCTCTTGCTGCTGCTGCTGCTGCTACATCACTTGTCCGTTGCACTCTGAGGGGGAACTAGAGCTGTAAAAATGAAAGGGTTTGTCTATTAGTCTCGCAATGCCCATACAACTAACTCCCAATTCTTTCACACCCTCTTTTCGTTTTAAGAAATTTTCAAATATATGATCCAACAGTCTTCATTATATACAGTCATATTCCTTTTAAAGTTTCTATACAAAATGCACTGCAATTTATTTTCTTGTTTAGTAGAAATTATCAAAGGAAGGAGGCACTGAAGAAGGTACTGGAGGGCCACTATAGTCTTATTTTCTGGGAGAATAACCTCTTCATTACTCTCGCCTCCTACTACACTGACTCCCACGGCAACACACCATTCTTTATCAGCAAGAAAGGTGTCTCCAAAACCCTGCCTTTGGATGGGCCTTCAGGTAACTTTTCATGTCCATTAGTTGATCTAGCAGACTTCAACACATTGTCGTGCCGTTTCATCACAAAAAATTCATATATACATAACGTGGTCGTTTTTCATAACTCATCGAATGGTTTAATTTCGTAAAATATTTTCAGGTATATATCTTTTACTATATACACTGGGATTACCTTAATGACTTTACAGGAAAGGCGCACCATTTTATCAGCGAGTTCATGAACTCATGTCACGACTGGAAGACGCTGGCTTAATCAGCTACTGGAAACGGAAGTGCTAGCCAGGCGCGTGAGGGAGAACGGGGCGCATCTGCCTTCGGTCCTCAAGTAGTTGTAGGAGACACTGGAGCGGTAAACATCGCCGATTCCCCTTGGTTGTTAATAATTATTAAATTGAATTATAAATAGTTGCTTTATTAATTTATAAAAATGTAACGCAAAGCTTTTATCTTTAATTTGGGAATATTTCTCCAGGACAAGAGTGAAGTAGTGCTTGCAATGCAACACATGCAAGGACCTACCTCTTGTTTCTGGGTTCCTCTACCGCCATCCTGATCCTGCTCTGGGAGAAGCTCGCCCTCCTGTCTTCTCGCTCCATTATCTCTGAACCCGAGCCAGAAATAATGATACTGAAGATCATTACATCAGTAAGAAATAATAAGTCACTTTTGAAATTGACCATTTGATCATTAGTTACCTTTATTTATCGTACATTTGACTGTAGTTAATTGCATAGAATCCCCGCATAATAGTCTAAATATTATTGGCTTTCTTTCTTTCTTACCCAATTTTCATTATATGTAAACTACATTACTTGTACAGCATTAAATAAAAGTTGTCATGTATTATATTCTACTGGAGCTCTTTGCCTTAGTAACACTTCCCAGCATTACAAAACCTCAGGGTAGAAATGAAGGTCATGTTTCCAACACTTCTTGCAATATATAATACTGGGTTGTGAGATGTGAATAAATAATAATGTCTTTAATAAATAATAATGTCTTTTAAAAAATGATAATGTCTTTAATAATAAACATACCTTTTGATCAGCGTCGTTCCAGTTTATAACTCAACACCCTAACGATTACTGCCTTGGTCTAAGATTATTACTGAAATACGGGAGAAATTACAAAAAAAAATAACATGATGTATTGGAACAAAGGTTCTGAAAACTACAAGAAAAAAATTCAAAAGAAATGGAGAGTTAAACTTAGCGGAGAATATGAAATCAGGTTGGATTCTGAGGACAACTTCAGACGTATTAAAAGTATCAACGATGCTTGCGTAACTGTGTGTGTGTGTGTGTGTGTGTGTGGGGTGTGTGTGTGTGTGTGTAAGAGAAAACTCACTCACTCACTCGAGGAATTCATTTGTTTGGCCAGTCCCCCTCTAGTTGACCATGGTGCCAGGATCTCTGAGCTTCCCTCTGCGCGCGCTGACGTCCTTCTTCATATAAACTCCAGAGACTGCCACAGACTATCACACTGACTCTTGAGAGCAATACTGCTAAGACATCACCAGTGAGTATCACAATGTAAAGAAAAGATAGCTTGTTATTAGTTATTCCTTCCTTTATGCTAAAGCGAGTGACTAACAGTGCGTTTATTTATAGGAATAATGCAGTGCGGTTACCAAAAGGGGTTTGGTGTTAAATTATCGCTTGCATCTTGCTTTCTTGACCAACTTATTGGTAAAAAATAGATGTGAAAGCCATGTGCTGCCAGCATTGGTATTTTCTTTTAGAAAACCTCATAAAGAAAAACATTTTTTGGGTTTCAGTGATAAAATGTGCATATTCACTCCCTCTTAATGACATAATTGCCTTTAAATATACTTTAAACATTCTTAATAAATTTGAAAGTGCCAGATTATAGAGATTTCCAAGTAATTACAAACAATTAATTATGAGCAGTTCTCTTTCTCCCTGCTAGTGCTATTAGTGAATATATTAATCTGAAACGAGAGTCATCCCTCATATCAAGCCTGGAAGAATAATGTGGTTTTGACATGAGTTGAAAATACTCTTGAAAAAAATAATTCTTGGTTGCATTAATGATTAGGAGCATCATCTCGTGAGCTTCACCATTATGCTGTGATATCACTGGAGAAGTCTCCTAGTGACGTCACTGTTTTTTTAGTGAAGTCACTGGAGGAAGCGTGTCGGATGTCAATCGTCAACTATTTATGGCTTATGCTAATGAAGGGAACGTCTAGAGAACTCACTTGTCAACTGTTTTTTAGTGATTCCCAATTTTCAGAGGTCCTACCTTTTCCCTCACCTTCGTCCTGTACACTTGAAAGAACCCTTTGGATTAGTCTTTGATTCATTAGCAACCTTAATCTCATAGTCACGTTTAGCCTTTCTAATCCCCTTTTTACTTCTCTTTTCAACTGAACATATTGGTCAATAAGGTTAACATCTCCTCTTTTGATGCGCCTATAAATTCCTCTTTTCTCCCTAATAGATGTTTTAGCCTCCTGTTAATCCATTTGGGATCGTTATTATTTGACCTAAATTCTCTCTGGGAATAAACATACTCTGTGCACGTTGTACATTATTAAGAAAAATCATAAACGCAGATCCCATCGTAATCGTTAGCTAGATTACCCCAGTCGAGATTAGACAGGTGTTCCCTAAGTCCAATATAATCGGCAGAACGAAAATCAGGAACTTTACCGTATTATCCCTATTCTCGTACTCCCAGGTAATATTAAAAGTAATGGATTTGTGATCACTAGCTCCAAGCTCTTCAGTGATCTCCAGATTATTTACAAGAGTTTCTTTATTTGACAAGACTAGGTCGAGCAAATTATTACCTCTGGTAGGCTCCGTCACACACTGCTTCAGAAAACAGTCCTGAACTACTTCCATAAAGTCACTGGACTCCAGATTACCGGTCAAAGAAGTCCAGTCAATTTGACTATCACTACGTTATTGTGCCTAGAAGCCCTAACAATTTCGTCGGTATTTTATACCATTTATTTCCAACTATATTATACATAGAACCTTGGCCAAACGATTGCTTTACAACATTAATACCTCCAGTGGATGATGTCACTGTACTATGATGAACTCTGCAGATCTACCGACCTTCTCAATTTTACATTTGTCCAAGCACTTGATATTAGCAAAGATGTTAATATTGTTACGCTATTAACACACTTGAAATTTATTCTATTTCATCAATGCTATCTTATTTAATATTACATCGCGCTCATCTCCATTATTAGCTAAAATGGAAATGTCTGACCTTGTATTATTATATATTATCATCATCATCATCATATTGGTCCTTTAAGTTATTCAGATAATTATGTATTTATGTGTATGTATAATGTTTGCTGTTTTGGTATGAAGAGGAGAGATAAAGGTAAAACGATTCAACCTCTCCTCTTGGATGAATTGTTTAACACCACTTCTCCTCTTCCCACCTATACTCCCCCACCCTTTTGTCCGGTCTGTGTCACGTGACCCCACACTACTCTAGCCCTAGTTTGTTAGCTTGGAGCAGTGTGGAGCTACCTTCCGACTAGACCACATCCAGTGGATTATTATATTCTCCTCTAGTCGAGAATTCTCCCATGACTGGGACCACGGTGTATTCACTTAGCTGTACTTGGAGTAATTACTTTGATAACTCTGTGAAGAGAAACTTCATGACCGAGAAGTGTTTGTATATATGTATTACGGCTTTTGTAAGATGGCTCTATGACCGCTTGTTATTTTATAAGAGTATAGAAGATTATATAAAGGAATAATTATTGTTTAATTATTCACAGAATAATATGCTCTTTATTATGGAAAACCTTGAATATGTTCAGAAATACATATTCGCTATTATATAAGAAAATGAATTTCTTTCATTAAAATTAAAGTTTTAGTGGATCTTTAATTTCTATTCCCAACTCTCTGCCAGAATTGTTACGCCAGTATACTCTGGAAACAAGAACTATACAACTAACTTACTAGTATTAGTCATAAGGCGTAACAAATGAGAGCTGAACCTGGGACCTCTCACAGTCTTAAGCTAGGATGGCCAAGAGGGAACCTTCCTCTAAAAAAATCCCATGTTCGATGAGAGAACAAATTTCCATTGTAAAGAATCTGGCCGCTGAAAATATAGCCCAGGCACATGCTTAAATGAAACTATTGTATGACCGACATGCAAAGTCACGCTCCTTTAAACCAAAAGAACTAGTCTTAGTACAAAAACTAGTTCCTGGACATTCTCTAATGCCTCGGTACCAAGGCCCTTATGAAATAGTGAGAAGGGAGAACGATGGAAACTACGTAGTTCGTGTGCCAGGGAAGCGGAAGAGGAGCAGAGTCTATCACATTAACCAGTTAAAAGAGTATAAGTCAAAACCTCTTCCACACTAGTGGCTACTATACCTCCCTCTGTAGACGTGCCTTGTACCGACGCAGAAAACGTAAGTGAATTTCGTCTTATGAATTCGGAAACTATGCAAAGGTTAGATTCCTTTCTGGGACAACTTTCCTCGGAACATAAATCCCAAATTAAAAACTTGATCTTTAAATATAAATCAATCTTTAGTGATGTCCCTAAAACCTGCACCTTAGGATACAATGATATTGAACTCTTAGATGCTCAACCTATAAAACAATCTCCTTACAGAGTTTCACCGGCTAAGCATCAAATGATAAAAGAAGTAGATTTTCTATTATCACATGACCTGGTAGAACGTAGTCAGACTTCCTGGGCATCTCCCTGCCTGTTAGTCCCAAAACCTAATGGCAGTGTACGTCTATGTACAGATTATCGCAAGGTGAATGCGGTTACCAGACCTGACAGTTTTCCGTTACCTCGTATTGATGATTTCATCAATGCAGTGGCAGATGCTACCTTTGTAACCCATATAGACTTAAGAGGATATTACCAGGTACCTCTTACCCAAAGACCACAAGAGATCTCGGGTTTTGTTGTTAAAGATGGTTTATTCACATATAAAGTGATGCTCTTTGGCTTGTAACGCAGCCTCAACCTTCCAAAGGCTAATGAACACACTTATTCGACCTTTGGAAGGGGTTGAAGCTTATTTAGATGACCTAGTGGTTTTTAGCTACGACTGGGAAACTCACCTGGAGCGGTTAGAAATTTTGATGAAGGCGTTGCAAACTTATAACTTTACTGTTAACTTAACGAAATGTTATTTTAGAAAATCTCAAATCAAATATATCAGCTTTAGGATAGGACAAGGTCAAGAGGCTTCTGATGACATAAAAATTTAAGCAATTTCAAATTTTCCTATCCCACAGGATAGGAAAGCTCTTCAAAGATTTTTAGGCATGGCTACATATTATAGGCGTTTTTTGTCCGAATTTTGCCCAAATAGCTACTCCCTTAACGGAGCTAACTAGTCCCAGAGTCACATTCAAGTGGACCAAAACTTGTGAGGCAGCCTTTTAAGCAATTGAAACGCTTTCTTTCCTCGGCTACCGTTTAGCGCAGCCCTAATTTCCAACACCCTTACATGTGGACGCAAGGGAATTTGCCCCAGGAGCTGTACCGCCACAAAGTGCAGCTCAAGGAAATCGTGTCATTACGATTTCGTGAGTCATTTTACATCCTGGGACAACGGTGTATTCACTTAGCTGTACTTGGAGTAATTACTTTGATAACTCTGTGAAGAGAAACTTCATGACCGAGAAGTGTTTGTATATATGTATTACGGCTTTTGTAAGATGGCTCTATGACCGCTTGTTATTTTATAAGAGTATAGAAGATTATATAAAGGAATAATTATTGTTTAATTATTCACAGAATAATATGCTCTTTAATTTGAAAAACCTTGAATATGTACAGAAATACATATTCGCTATTATATAAGCAAATGAATTTCTTTCATTAAAAGTAAGATTTTAGTGGATCTTTAATTTCTATTCCCAACTCTCTGCCAGAATTGTTACGCCAGTATACTCTGGAACAAGAACTATACTTGTTATGCCAGTATACTCTGGAACAAGAACTATACTTGTTATGCCAGTATACTCTGCAACAAGAACTATACAACTAACCTACTAGGATTAACCATAAGGCGTAACAATATTAATATGTTACTCCTCTGCTAATAGGTTTTTCTCAAACTCTTGCCAGCTCTCACAGCTATGTTACTACTACTCCTTCTACTACTACTACAAATAATAATATTAATAATGCTACTACTACTACTACTACTACATCTACCCTCTCACAGCTTACCACCTTTCTTCCGCCACTAAATATTCGTTTTTTTAGTTGTCTCTGTATTAGGACTGAAGAAGTCACTTGTGTGAAACGTTTTCTTAATAAATGTTTTGATCAGTACCTATCTATTTTTTACCAATAATTTGTGGGTATTGCAATGCAACTTCTACAAAGCTGTACTTAGCAACGGTTTGAATATTTATGATGACTGAAATGTCACACTTGCGAGTGGGTGACAAAATATGTAAACAACTAAGGTCTATTATTATAGGTAGTGGTAAGGAACAGCTACCTGGTTTACTCGGGTTAGGTAAGTCAGCGATCAAGCGTTTATCTCACAAATGATAGGAAAAGAGCAAGTCAAGATAGCCATGCAAGACCCGCTACTCCCGGTCACTTGTTATAATTATTGGCAAAAATTACGTAACAAGGAGTTAATTGACTGCGGTGTTGTATCCTGGGGAAAGACTTTAGGAAACTAATGGAAATAAACGACACCGCATAGCTATCTTAATTTATCCAGGAATATTAACCCTCTGGAGATAATAATTCAGATAGAGGCAGATTCGGATCCACATGATTCCTTGTCTGCATAATATGTATGGTAACGAAGACTCAATATTACGAGTGACATACGCGAAAATTTGTCAAAATGTTGATTTGTTACACTCGAAAAATTGTCAATAATCGTGACATTAATTTTTTTTTTAAAGATAAGCGGAACTGTAAATGAGAGACAGCATCCTGTCAGAATTTTAGAAAAATGTTTGGTGGTTGTAGGAGTCAGTGATGCGTTTTCCACTGACCAGCTCTGGTTAATCCTATGTTCACTCTCTGGTCACCTGTAAACCTTTTTACACCAGGCATATCTGTTTTATCAGACTGGTAGTTACAATAGCATTCCATAAACTAAACGCACAAAACAAAATGTTTGTTAATCTTTTTATTTAATTTCTTAGTATTAACATCATTTTTCAAAAACGCACACACGCATGCATGAACACACACACAATTACACAAACATGCACAAACACATAAAAACACACACACACATGCATGCATACATTCACACATACACATGCACACACACAGAATACACACATAATACACACACACACACACACACACACACACAGAAAGACTTATCACGAAAGAAAACAGGAGGAGGTAAAAGAGATTGAGAGCATCATTTTGGTAAAAGGAGAGGACACGAAACAACTGACAAATTTTCAGAAACTTGGGTGGTACTCAAGGGGCAAAAGAACAGCCCAATCAAATTGACATTCAAGTCAGAAACGGTATGAAACAAAATCCTGCAGCAGAAATCACTGTTAAAGGGTTTCCAAAAATACTTGAGAGTGTACCTCATCTCCGACACAAAAAGAAAGGGAATAACTGAGAGAAAGAGTAAGAAGACGCCAAAGGCAGGAAGGGGGACAGGGCAGTTACTGACAGATAGGGAAGCACAGCCTCAAAGGGAACGGGAAACACAACCACCCACAGCATCCCCTCAACCCCTATGACCCCACACCAACCAAACACAATAACCAGAGCCGAGCCACACGCCACACCCACAGTCCGCACCCCCTTCATCCACAGCACTAATACTGCCACACCAGTAGACTACCATAATATCCAGACTTGCATTCCACACCCACAGCCAGAACCAAGCAATAACCCCATCCCCAGAATACAGTTCTAGAAACGAAGCTGAAGGTATGGAGATAAGTTAGACACATATGCAACACTTGGGTATCTTTAATGAGGAAACGTTTCGCCACACAGTGGCTTCATCAGTCCATACAAAGGAGAATGGTGAAGAACAGGAGAAGTTTGAGGTAATCAAACTCCTGATTACATCGACTCAAGGCTGAGGGACTGATTACCTCAAACTCCTCCTGTTCTTCACCATTCTCCTTTGTATGGACTGATGAAGCCACTTTGTGGCGAAACGTTTCCTCATTAAAGATACCTAAGTGTTGCACATGTGTCTAATTTATCAACTTGTCGGTTCTCTGAACCATTCATCTACACTGAAGGTATGGTACACCAACACAGATGGAGTTACAAATAAGAGCGAGGAGTGGCAGGAAAGAATCACTGAGGCATACCTGGACATCATAGCAATCACAGAGACAAAGCTCACAGAAGTGATAACAGATGCAATATTCCCATTTGGATATCAAATCCTTAGGAAAGACAAGAGGAACAGAGGGGAAGGAGGAATTACACTGCTCATCAGAAACCAATTTAATTTTGAGGAGATGGAAAGACTAGTCAGAGGAGTAGCAGATAACTACATAGTAGGAACGCTTCATACTGGGGGCCCAAAAGTGATGATAGCAGTGATGTGCAACCCACCACAGAATAATAGGCCAAGATAGGAATACGATGAGAGCAATTGAGTGATGGACACACTAGCCGAGGTTACCAAAAGGGCCCACATGAGCTGGGCAAGGTTACTTATCATGGGGGATTTCAACAATAAGAAGACTGACTGGGAGAGTCTGGAGCCACATGGAGGAAAAGAGACGTGGATCCAAAATACTGGAAGAGGTACTGGATAACTTCATGTACCAACATGTTAGGAGACACAACCACAAATAGGAGATGATGAACCAGCAAGGCTGAACCTTGTATTCACCTTGAACAGTTCAAACATAGAGAATATCAAACACGAAAGGTCCCTAGGAGATAGAAATAATGTGGTCTTGAGTTCGGAACACATAGTAGCGTTAACAATGGACAGTGAAGCAGTACAAGGAGGATGGAAGAAGCCAGATTTACAAAAAGAGGACTACACAAGTATGAGGCAATTCCTGCATAAGGGGCAGTGGGTAAGTAAATTAGAGGGGAAGACAGTAAATGAAGTGATAGAACATGTGACCACAAAGAGCAAGAAGGCAGTGGAAAAGTTCGTACCAAGGGGCAACAGAAAGTTTGGGAAGACCAGAGTGAGATCATGGTTTACCAGGAGGTGTGGAGGCCAAAGCCAAGTGTGCTAGTGTATGGAAAAAATATGAAGGCACAGGACCCAGGAAAACGGAGTTGAACCGAAGAGACAGAAATGAATATGCCATATCCCACCGAGGCAGGGTCACCCAAAAAGAAAAGCGAAAGTTTATCTTTTAATTTAGCAATTTAAATTAGCAATTTATACACGAGAAGGGGTAAAAAAACCTTTTACCCGGCATTTTAGTCGCCTCTTACGACACGCATGGCTTACGGAGGAAGAAATCTGTTTCGGCATATATATATATATATATATATATATATATATATATATATATATATATATATATATATATATATATATATATATATATATATATATAAAAGATCACAGAATAGAATCAGGTGACTGCTCATTATCAAGGAAAATGATATGTGAGCATAGACAATCTCATTTCATATTCTTTATATATATATATTATATAATATATATATATATATATATATATATATATATATATATATATATATATATATATATATATATATATATAATATAAGTCGCATTAGTAAACTGGTCAATTGAGACTCATCTAAATTAAGTCTTTCAAAATTTCTTATCGTTTAAAGATATATTTTCATTATGTTAATGTAAGAATTTATAATTTGTACCAGGGAACTTTGAAACTACTACCTTATTACAACAAGCGCAATTTAATTTAGCTAACCAATAATATTTAGATACGTTAACATTATTTGATAATACAAACACAATGAATATATTTTTCTTATGTCAGAATGATTTGGCAATTTGCATACACAAATTTCACTTGTATATGGCAAGATGATGCTATAGCCAATCAAGTTTATATCGGCGACATATATATATATATATATATATATATATATATATATATATATATATATATATATATATATATATATATATATATATATATATATATATATATGTGCCGATTAGGTAAAACTGGTCAATTAGCAAGAACTCATCTAAATTTAAGTCATTTCTAAAATTTTCTCTTATACGTTTAAAGATATATTTTTTCATTTATGTTAATGTAAGAATTTATATTTTGTACCAAGAGAAACTTTGAAAACCTACCTAACCTTATTACAACAAGCGCAATTTAATTTAGCCTAACCCAACTAAATATATTTTAGATACGTTAACATTAATTTATAATAAACAAACACAATGAAATATATTTTTTCGTTATGTTCAGAATGATTTTGGCGAAATTATTGCATACACAAATTTTCACTTGTCTTATATGGCAAGATGAGCGTTGCTATTTAAGCCAAAATCGCAAGTTTTACCTAATCGGCACGACTATATATATATATATATATATATATATATATATATATATATATATATATATATATATATATATATATATATATATATATATATATATATATTTTAAATATTGGGCGAATACATTTATAAAACACACAAACATGAACATGAATACAATGGTACAATATGTCAAAGATTATGAATCTCCTCCAGCTCCTCCGAAGCCGGACGCGAGCCGAGTATGCAGCATGCGTTTCCCCTCTGGCAAGACAGTGATGGAGTGAATGATGATGAAAGTTTTTCTTTTTCGGGCCACCCTGCCTTGGTGGGAATCGGCCGATGTGTTAATAAAAAAAAAAAATAATATATATATATATATATATATATATATATATATATATATGTCGTGCCGATTAGGTAAAACTTGAGATTTTGGCTTAAATAGCAACGCTCACCTTGCCATATAAGACAAGTGAAAATTTGTGTATGCAATAATTTCGCACAAATCATTCTGAACATAACGAAAAAAATATATTTCATTGTGTTTGTTTATTATTAAATTAATGTTAAGGTATATAAAATATATTTAGTTGGGTTAGGCTAAATTAAATTGCGCTTGTTGTAATAAGGTTAGGTAGGTTTTCAAAGTTTCTCTTGGTACAAAATTATAAATTCTTACATTAACATAAATGAAAAAAATATATCTTTAAACGTATAAGAGAAAATTTTAGAAAGAACTTAATTTTAGATGAGTTCTTGCTAATTGACCAGTTTTACCTAATCGGCACGACATATATATATATATATATATATATATATATATATATATATATATATATATATATATATATATATATATATATATATATATATATATATATATGTAAGCAAGCGGAAGGCTTCGGTCAGATGACCAAAAGCTCCAACGGCGGGTCGTCATCTGACTAAGACCCGCGTCAGGAAACACATGTCCTGTTTCCTGACGAACCTTACCTAACCTAAACTAATGAAAACCGGACCTACAACCTACTTACTATATACATAAAAACTAGTTAATGTTGCATGTGCAAATGCTATCCAGCAAATATTTCACAAACTTGACACACAATCACTCCTGGGCCACTAAATACTGCAGGCAGCCATATAGCGGCGTGTCCCCCAAAAAGGAATCAGTATCAAAAATGCTTTCTGTACCAATTATTCCGCCAACAAAAATATTGAATTATTTCCCGGATTATGAAAAGTGCACCGACATATATTATTACTGAACTAAATTTTGTGTGCTCCAAAAAGGGATAAAAATAATTTGTAATGGGATAGTTGGTCATGGCATATAGACGCTGTGGCTTGCTGTTGAACTTGACAGCTATCACTTTTTTGGTAGAAATGTATTTTTACATCATTCACTAAGTATTTCCATTTCATATATAAATATATAAATATTTTCAGAATCACACGCACACACGCACACACACACACACACACACACACACACACACACACACACACACCAACACAAACACACACACACACACACACACACACACACACACACACACACACACACACACACACACACACACGCCCCGATGGAATGGTGGCTAGCGCTCTTCCTTCACGCACGGAGGGCCATGGTTCAATTCCCGGCGGGGCCGAAACATTTCGAAGTGTTTCGTTACACACACACACACATACATACAACAGGCCTAGTGTCTAATCGACATGTGCCTAGGACAAAATGGTAACTAACACACACACTAATGAACACGTTTGCCTTCCATAATAAAAGCATATTACTTAACATTAATAAAATACTGCTTCAGTGTAATGTTCATAAAATATATCCAAAGTCGAGGAATGTAATGAATAAGGGAAGAACACTGTTATGGAGCGAAATGAGTGAGAGAAGAAAATTGAAAGGAGTGTAAAGAGGGAGGGAAGAACATTGTAGCTTAGTGGAATGAGTTACAGAAGATGATTATCAGTAATATAAAGAGTGATAATGATTATTGTCAAAGCGTAAAGAGTGAGGGAAGAAAATTGGTGTAAATCATAAAGAGTGAGACAAGACTGTGGTCGAGTGTGGATTAGATGAAATAAAATATTGTGAATTGAAAAGAGTAAGGTTAAAATGAGTATTGAGCGCGTGATGAATGGTGGAAGACGGTTGGTGTTGAATGTAAAGATGAGGAAACAATGATTATTGTGAAGTATAAAGAATAAGGGGGAAAACATATTAGTGTCTAATGTAAGAGAGAGAACATGTAGAGTGTTAAGAGTAAGGGAAGAAAGATTAATGTGGGATGTAAACATCAACGAAAAATTATTAATGTGGAGTTTCAAGAGTGAGGGAAGAATACTGAAGAGTGTAAAGAGTGGGAAAGTAAGGAAGATCGAGAGAAAATAGCAAGTGTAACTAAACGATGTTAGGAATTGGTAGGAGCGAAAATTAGGTACGTGGCAGCTGCCAGACACACACACACATAGTGTGGGTGATCAGTCTTTCTGAGGTTCTATGAAGGGATTAGATTCACCAACTTTCCTCTGGCCCTATTAAGATGTCAGATCCACGAGCCTTTTCTAAGACACTGTCAGGATATTAGGTCTAGATTATGTGAGATAAATTTGGTGTCTGGGCCCCACCCTCAAGTGTCATAAACTGCATATTTCAAGCAACCAGCCATCCTTGAGTGCCACTCATGAGCCTTCATGAGGTACCACTCATGAGCCTTCCTGAGGTTTTAGGACCATTAGCCAACCAACCTTCCAGGGGTGCCACCCAGTATATAGTGGAACTACCAGTTTACCAACCTTCCAGCGGTGCCACCCACAATGGTATAACTAGATGCTCGCTAGTCTTCCTGGGGTGCCACCCACTGTGTGTTAGAACTACCAGCTCACCAGTCTTCCTGGGGTGCCACCCACTGTGTGTTAGAACTACCAGCTCACCAGTCTTCCTGGGGTGCCACAAACTATGTGTTGGAACTACCAGCTCACCAGCCTTCTTAGGGTGCCACCCACTATGTGTTGCAACTACTAGTTCACAAGCCTTCCTGGGTTGCCACCCACTGTGTTTTGGAACCACCAGCCTTCCTTGGGTGCCACCCACTATGTGTTGGAACCACCAGCTCTCCAGCCTTCCTGGGGTGCCACCCACTATGTTTTGGAACCAACAGCTCGCCAGCCTTCCTGGGGTGCCACCCACTATGTGTTGGAACCATCAGCTCACCAGCCTTTCTGGGATGCCGCCCTCTGTGTGTTGGAACTACCAGCTCACCAGCCTTCTTGTGGAGCCACCCACTATATGATGGAACCACCAGCTCGCCAGCCTTCCTGGGTTGCCACCCACTATGTGTTGGAACCACTTACTCAAGACACATTTTTAGCTGCTATTCATCAAATTTCCTGAGGGTCTACTCGCTGTGTATTGGAAACGCCAGTCTTCATTAGATATCACCCACTGTGTGATTCGCTCACTAGCTCACAACTCATCCTTAGGTGGCACTCGGTCTCCTTCCTCAAGTAATAACAATGCTTGAATTTACTGCATTAATGAGGTTCCATCCACTGTCCATTAGGACCAGAAGGCGTGAGTTTCCTGCTACTATGCCTTCCCTAATGTGCCACTCGCTTTATTTCTTCCAAGATGAGACTCATTGTTACGGTACCATCATCATTCTTAAGATACAAGTCTCCATATGACGGGACAACAACATTTTGAGGATCACTTCCCTGGAGACCAAATTCATGAGGTTTCACAAAACATTTGAAACAGATAATCACCTCAGCAGTAGACCCGAGGCATCAATAAGATCAACTCTCACCGAGTATATTGTGGGGTAAGAAATGAGCTTATTTAAAAACCGGTGAGTCTTCACTCATGACAGTATCATTGGATTCTTAGTAATGGAAGTGAGGCCAATAAAGAAGAATTTATTAAAAAAATTAAGAAGTAAAGGAAGAATAAAGAAATGTGTGAAGAAAATAGTACGAACTCGTGAGAACATAACGAAATATTTTGCGACATTAATGTTGAGGAGATGTGGGAAGAAAGACGGAAGTTACTGTTACACCTAAAAATTATTAATAGGGAGAAGGGGGAAATAAATATGAGTCACGAATAGGCAAAGATGAATGATAAAATGATATGGGGAAGCGGAAAGACTGGTAGATGAGCTAAGTAGAGTGCATACAGGAGAGGGGATTCAGCGAACAGAGAGCTTGAATCAGGAAGGTGGAATCTTTCAGAGTTAATAAAAGCAGATGAGACAGTCAAAAAAATAATACGAAGGCAGTAAAGGAGGTTGTTGTATATGAGCTGATATTATTGAATGTGAGTCAAAGAGATGAGAAGGAAAAATGTGTGATGATTTATAAGGTGCCATACGAGCAAAGAGAGACAAGAAGCAAATAAATAAAAATGTTAAAAAGTAGACTGAAGAATAGCTAAGTGCTGATGAAAAGGACAACCTAAAAGAAGATGATAAATATTTATGAGTGGAATTATATGAAAGAGAACGAAGACATCCAGGGAAATTAATTCCGAGATCAGCAGCAACAGACCCCTGGCTGTCTTCAAAAAGGTGCTGGACAGGCACCTTAAGTCAGTACATGACCAGCCGGGCTGTGGTTCTTACGTCGGTTTACGTGAGGCCAACAGTAACAGCCTGGTTGATCAGACCCTGACCCACCAGGGGGCCTGGTCTCAGACCGGGCAGCGTTGGCGTTGACCCCCGAAACACTCTCCAAGTATACTCCAGGTAATAAATGATTAGGTACTAAAAATGAAATGAAATTTCAGACAATCGTCCCGATTAAAACAATCGCCGAGTTTGGCTTATTCAGCGGAAATCAACCTGAACATAACGAAAACAAAATATATAATTTATTTGAAGCAATATAAAAATAAATTTAAAATGACGTTTCCTATACAAAGCAGAATTTAGCTAAAAAAAATCGCTAGTTTGACTTAAGTTAGGT
>WNWK01017735.1:25000-41703 GCA_009830355.1 Cherax destructor
TTGCAGACGCCTACTTGCCATACTCCGAAGCTGAGGGGTTTGGAGCTGCCAATTACAGTAAGACCCAGAAGACCCGCAAATATGAATGCCTTCCCACTTGCTATAACTTCATCCCAATAGGGTCGGAATCCCTTGGAGCATGGGGCAAATATGCTCTAAAGTTCCTCAAAGAGCTGGGTGAAAAACTCATCACAGAAACCAAGGATCTACAGGGCGGCCAGCTTCCTCTTTCAGAGACTCAATGATGCGATCCAGAGGAAAAAGGCCTACAGCATTCTGGGCACGCGGCCCACCGCCTGGGAGCTGTACGAGTATTCGAGATGTAGCTCTGAGATGTTATCTATGTTGTCTGTTCTTTGTTATCTACGTATTTTGTCTTTAAATAAAGTCTACATAGAATATAGAATATAGGGGGTGGTAGTTGAAGAAAATATTCAAACAAGAGAAGCCACGGGTGGGGTTGAAAATATCTTTAGCTCAAATACTTTCACACTTCTCAGTGCGTCATCAGGAGCTGTGCAATGTTGCAAGGGCAGCAACAGAAGGAATAGAAAATGAGGGATTTGTTCCCTTTATTTCATTTGTTAGAAATTTTTCACAATAGCTGTATTTTGAGTGTAAATGATCCACTATTGTAATGTAACTTCTTAAGCCACATGATCTGTTCCCAGCGGTTAGAAGCTTAGGGCTGGCTTTTAACTGTCTCCTAGTTATTTTACCTCATGCTGTCTGCAAACTGTGGGGCCTAATCCACCTGACCCCATATGGGGTGGGGAGTGGGGGGACTGGTGTGTGGTTGGCATTCAGATGGCCTCTCCCTGAGTCAGAGGCTGGTGTACCGCACCTCCATACTCTGAAAAACTTACTCTATTTCTCCTGTTGCTGCCCTTGCAAAATTTCACAGCTTTTCATGACGCATTGAGAAGTGTAAAAGTACTTAAGCTAAAGATTTTCACCCTTCCCCCCCCGTGGCTTGTCTTGCATTGTTAAGGCCGCCTGTCTGCTATTGTTTTGCATATATATATTAATCAATGCCAGTTGTTCGTGGTCACAATAATATAAAATTCTGTTCGTTGAGGCTAGTACACCAAACGGGGAGGAGAATGAAATTAGCTCAGAAGCACCCACACCACCGTATGTCCTCGGACCAAGGGTAACACACCTAGCTTGGCTGGGTGCTTGGTTCTTGTAGGATTGCGTGGTCCTGTGGGTTATAGCGTCATGGGTTTTCGTTCACCATGAGGCAGGTCAAAGCAGCATGGGTTCGAATCCTTTGCTAGTCGCAGTGTTGTTATAGATCAATACTACATGTTCGTGGTCACAATAATATATATATATATATATATATATATATATATATATATATATATATATATATATATATATATATATATATATATATATATATATATATATAATCTTGATCATCATTCACTCCATCACTGTCTTGCCAGGGCGCAGTTAAAAAATTGCAACATTAAAACCTTTCCTTCAAAGAGCAGGCACTGTACTTCTCATCTCCAGGACTCAAGTCCGGCCTGCCGGTTTCCCTGAATCCCTTAATAAATTTTACCTTACTCACACATCAACAGCACGTCAATATATATATATATATATATATATATATATATATATATATATATATATATATATATATGCTAGGAATTCGCAAGAGCAGGCGAAATATTCACAACACTGATCTCTGGCCGACGGAGACTCGAACCTACGAACCTCATGACAAGGTACGCAGTGCTTTACCGACCGTACACACTGGTCCAATACCTTGGCATCCAGCTTTCGCTAGACGTTATTCCAAGGCAGCCAGCTTTCAGGCAGGAATGCTTCAGCTTTTCATCTCATCCCTGCATGCATCGACACAACTAGAGATTTTTACAATGCTAGGAATTCGCAGAGCAGGCGAAATATTCACAAACACTGATCTCTGGCCGACGGAGACTCGAACCTACGAACCTCATGACAAGGTTCGTAGGGTCGAGTCTCCGTCGCCAAGATCAGTGTTTGTGAATATTTCGCCTGCTCTGCGAATTCCTAGCATTGTAAAATCTCTGAGTTGTGTCGATGCATGCAGGGATGAGATGAAAGCTGTAAGCCTTCCTGCCTGAAAGCTGGCTGCCTGGAATAACGTCTAGCTGATAAGCTGGAGCCAAGGTATTGCGTGTGGTACGGTCGTAAAGCACTGCGTACCTTGTCATGAGGTTCGTAGGTTCGAGTCTCCGTCGCCAGAGATCAGTGTTTATATATATATATATATATATATATATATATATATATATATATATATATATATATATATATATATATATATATATATATATATATATATATTTATTTATTTATAAATATATATGCGTGTGTGTGTGTGTGTGTGTGTGTGTGTGTGTGTGTGTGTGTGCACTCACTTAATTCTCACCTAATTGTGGTTGCAGGGGTAGAGTCATAGCTCCTGACCCCGCCTCTTCAATGGTCGCTACTTCCTGCTCCTCATGGAGCAGGAAGAGTAACCTAGTAAAGTTAAAGCTATGTATGGATCCTGCCTCCACTACATCACTTCCCAGACTATTCCACTTCCTGACAACTCTGTGACTGAAGAAATAATTTCTAACGTAACAGTGATTCATCTAAGTGTTCAACTTCTAACTGTGATCCCTTGTTGCTGTGTCCCATCTCTGGAACATTCTGTCTCTGTCCACCTTGTCGATTCTCTCAGTATTTTACATATCGTTATCATATCCCCCCTATCTCTCCTGTCCTCCATTGTCTTCGGGTCGATTTCCCTTAGCCTCTCCTCGTAGGACATGCCCCTTAGCTCCGGGACTAGTCTAGTTGCAAACCTTTGCACCTTCTCTAGTTTCCTTACATGCTTGGCTAGGTGTGGGTTCCAAACTGGTGCTGCATACTCCAATATAGACCTAACGTACATGGTGTACAGTGTCCTGAACGATTCCTTATTAAGATGTCGGAATGCTGTTCTTAGGTTTGCTAAGCGCCCATATGTTGCAGCAGTTATTTGGTTGATGTGCGCCTCAGGAGATGTGCCCAGTGTTATACTCACCCTAAGATCCTTTTCCTTGAGTGAGGTTTGTAGTCTCTGGCCCCCTAGACTGTACTCCGTCTGCGGTCTTCTTTGCCCTTCCCGATCTTCATGACTTTGCACTTGGTAGGGTTGAACTCTAGGAGCCAGTTTCTGGACCAGGACTGAAGCCTGTTCTGATCCCTTTGTAGTTCTGCCTGGTCCTCATCCGACTGAATTCTCATCAACTTCACATCATCTGCAAAAAGTGACACCTCTGAGTCTATTCCTTCCGTCATGTCGTTCACAAATACCAGGAACAGCACCGGTCCTAGGACTGACCCCTGTATAACCTCGCTCGTCACAGGCGCCCAGTCTGACACCTCACCACGTACCATGACTCGCTGTTCTCTTCCTGACAGGTATTCCCTGATCCATTGGAGTGCCTTCCCTGTTATCTCTGCCTGGTACTCAAGCTTTTGCACTAATCTCTTGTGTGGGACTGTGTCAAGCGCCTTCTTACAGTCCAAGAAAATGCAATCTACCCACCCCTCTCTCACTCGTCTTACTGCTGTCACCCTGTCATAGATCTCCAGTAGGTTAGTGACACAGGATTTCCCGTCCCTGAAACCGTGCTGGCTGTCGTTGATAAGGTCATTCCTTTCTAGGTGCTCCACCACTCTTCTCCTGATAATCTTTTCCATGAGTCTGTGTGTGTGTGTGTGTGTGTGTGTGTGTGTGTGTTTGTGGTGCCGTTAAGGCCAAATCGCATAGTTTTGCCTATTTTATAACGGTTCACTTTGCCGAATTAGCAGAATGAATATTTATTTTTGCCATAAATCAGCGGAAATCGATCAGAACATAATTAAAAAATTTATCATAGATTCAATATAATATTAAATATATTTAAATTGACTAATGATATATATATAGCAGAATTTAGCTAAAAAAAATAACTCACTACAGAACCATCGCACTACCCATCCATTTAAAAAACATTACTCCTACTTTACTTGTATATTCTATAATAATAATAATAATAATAATAATAATAATAATAATAATAATAATAATAATAATAATAATAATAATAATAATAATAATATTTTTATTTCGATGCAAGTTACAAGTATACATAGTTATTGGTAGTTACAATTATAAAACTGTAATGCAAGGAGAGCCACTGGCATGCCATGCCTCTTCTCTTTCCCATACCTCTTCTTTTCCTGTCCTAACCACTCCCTATTCTCATTAACAATTAGCAACCTGAAAGTAAATTCAGTGAACCCACCTTCGCCACCATTACGCTGATGCCCAGCTCTCTTATTTCTTCATTCCACTCTCCCTCCAAACATTACGCACCCTCTCACTCCCTGCCCATACCAACCATCTTAGTCTGCCTCCCACTTTCCAACTCCTTTTCCTCTCATATCTGAAAATTTTCTTACCCCTTCATTCTTACCCACTCTCTCCTCCTAATCGTAAATATCTTCATCCTACGCTCCTCGTCCTTTTCACTTCAAATTAGTCTTAAACCTTTCCTATAACTCTCCCTTTCCCGATTGCTCTCCCTCGTCCCCCTCTCCATTTACCCACCTTCCTTTACACTGTGTTTATACTTCTAAACTCTTCTTCACTCACTTACCCTCCAGTAATACGGCAGAGCAAAAATCACATCATTAAGTGATTGATATACACAATGAATCATAAATAAATGTGGTGAGCTAAAGACAAGGTAGCAGAAGACTAACTAGACATCATGACATTTATTGAGAAAATATCTAGAATAATAATCTCATCATTAGTCTAAGAGGAGGAAAAAGGAGTGAGAAGAGAAAAAGAGTACATAGGAGGAGTAGAACTAATCGTATGAAGCTACAAGACGTGCCTTCCTCCTCAAAAAAGAGAGTAGTTTTTCATGGATTTTCTGTAACATTAACATACCTTTGGGTGCTGAGAGCTAAGTCATGCGATTTATTTCTGTGTCTGTAATGTCATCAATATGAACTGATTAAAATTTCAGTAACCAAATGAATAACCAAAATTTTATGTATAGGAATATTTTGGTCCTTCTATATTTGTAGCAATTTTATCACATCGTAGTTAGCTCCATAAGCTAAAAATAAAATAAATGAGTTTCTCAATGCATATATTGTGCATTTTGGGATTTTAAAACACAATATTATGCAAAAAATCACCAAAAATAATAATTAAATAACTTTTAAAATTAAAACTATAATAGAACTATGTGTTAACTACATCATATGGAAGAGAAAAGTTGCATGAACCAGGTAAATGTATAAGGATAAAATATAATTAAGACATGTGCAACGCTAGAAAATTATTGGGAAAAGGTTTGTTTACAAGATGACAAAGTTCACTATTTCTGCTTAAAATACTATAGTGTTGCATCTCCATCTCATTTGCTTATCCAAAAACAAAAACAAAAAAGAAATGAATGATTTAGCTCAACAAGCAAGGCCAGAATTACAGACCGAAAAACAAAAACCACGGAAGCTCTTTTACTCCCACCGCTGAGGTTAGCTCATAATGAACATTTTAATGGAAATAATATAAATAGACATAATTAAGCACACAAATTAATATTTACATAACACTGCCGACCTCACGGAAGTGATGACCATTTTGCAATTAGCTGAACCATAATTTAGAAATGTAGAAATGAAATGTTTTAAACACAGAATATTGCACAATCAGTGAAAAAATTTAATCGGTCATTTCACAATTTTTCAATACTTTGTCCAAAAAATTCAGTCGGCTTTGATTCTCAGACAATCAATCTGGTTTTCACTATTGCTTGAAATAGAGTTAATATGCTTATTATAGCTGCCACAGCCTAATAGATACACTGTCAGAACTGTTTTTTGAAAAAAGTGACAGTTTTTCATTATTGTTTATCCGATTCTGATTATACATATGTATATGTGTAATCAGAATCAGATAGGCCAAACTTTTCCAAAATATTATTTTACAGAATGATAGATAATTTTTATATTGACAGTGATATAAATATTTATATTTTTGGACGAAAACTAACTTAGAATCATCACCTAATTAACCTCACATAAACTAACGCAATTTTTTAAACTAAATTCTATTATAAATATCATAGGTCAATTTAAATTTACTTAATATTGCTTAAAATCAATGAAATGTGTTTTTTTTTCGTTATGCTTAGATTGAATTTGGCAGAGTAACATCATAAAAACTTCTCTTTATTAATTCAGCAGAGGTCGGCCTTGGATTATGGTCCAAACTACCCAAATTTTCTCTTATACGTTTAATTTTTTTTTTCATTTATATTAATGTAAAAATTAATAATTTTGTACCAAAAGTACTTACCTAACCTTATTATAACAAGCCTAATTTAATTTAGTCTAATCCAATTTAATATATTTTAGATAAGTTTACAGGAATTTAATAATAAACAAACACAATGAAATGTATTTTTTTCTTTAGGTTCAGAATGATATTTGCGAAATTATTGCATACACAAATTTTCGCTTGCCTCATTCGGCAAGAAGAGCGTTGCTATTTAAGACAAAATCGCCAGTTTTACCTAATCGGCACAACATATATATATATGTCGTGCCGATTAGGTAAAACTGGTCAATTAGCAAGAACTCATCTAAAATTAAGTCCTTTCTAAATTTTCTCTTATACGTTTAAAGATATATTTTTTTCATTTATGTTAATGTAAGAATTTATAATTTTGTACCAAGAGAAACTTTGAAAACCTACCTTGGCTTAAATAGCAACGCTCATCTTGCCATATAAGACAAGTGAAAAATTGTGTATGCAATAATTTCGCCAAAATCATTCTGAACATAACGAAAAAAATATATTTAATTGTGTTTGTTTATTAATAAATTAATGTTAACGTATCTAAAATATATTTAGTTGGGTTAGGCTAAATTAAATTGCGCTTGTTGTAATAAGGTTAGGTAGGTTTTCAAAGATTCTCTTGGTACAAAATTATAAATTCTTACATTAACATAAATGAAAAAAATATATCTTTAAACGTATAAGAGAAAAGTTTAGAAAGGACTTAATTTTAGATGAGTTCTTGCTAATTGACCAGTTTTACCTAATCGGCACGACATATATATACATATATATATATATATATATATATATATATATATATATATATATATATATATATATATATATATATATATATATATATATATATGTCGTGCTGAATATGTCGTGCTGAAGCACTGCGTACCTTGTCATGAGGTTCGTAGGTTCGAGTCTTCGTCGGCCAGAGATCAGTGTTTGTGAATATTTCGCCTGCTCTTGCGAATTCCTAGCATTGTAAAAATCTCTAGTTGTGTCGATGCATGCAGGGGATGAGATGAAAAGCTGTAAGCCACCTGCCTGAAAGCTGGCTGCCTTGGATCAACGTCTAGCGTGAGCTGGATGCCAAGGTATTGGACCAGTGTGGTACGGTCGGCAAAGCACTGCGTACCTTGTCATGAGGTTCGTAGGTTCGAGTCTCCGTCGGCCAGAGATCAGTGTTTATATATATATATATATATATATATATATATATATATATATATATATATATATATATATATATATATATATATACGTATATATATATGTCGTGCCGATTAGGTAAAACTGGTCAATTAGCAAGAACTCATCTAAAATTAAGTCCTTTCTAAAATTTTCTCTTATACGTTTAAAGATATATTTTTTTCATTTATGTTAATGTAAGAATTTATAATTTTGTACCAAGAGAAACTTTGAAAACCTACCTAACCTTATTACAACAAGCGCAATTTAATTTAGCCTAACCCAACTAAATATATTTTAGATACGTTAACATTAATTTAATAATAAACAAACACAATGAAATATATTTTTTTCGTTATGTTCAGAATGATTTTGGCGAAATTATTGCATACACAAATTTTCACTTGTCTTATATGGCAAGAAGAGCGTTGCTATTTAAGCCAAAATCGCAAGTTTTACCTAATCGGCACGACATATATATATATATATATATATATATATATATATATATATATATATATATATATATATATATATATATACAATGAAAACTCGGGTCTACAATTTACTTACTATATACATAAAAACTAGTTAATGTTGCATATACAAATCTATCCAGCAAATATTTCACAAATTTGACACACAATCACTCCTGGGCCACTAACTACTGCAGGCAGCCATATAGCCAAAATAGCAAGTTTTATCTATCCGGCACGACCTATATACTATATATATGTCGTGCCGATTAGGTAAAACTTGCGATTTTGGGTTAAATAGCAACGCTCTTCTTGCCATATAAGACAAGCGAAAATTTGTGTATGCAATAACTTCGCAAACATCATTCTGAACCTAAAGAAAAAATATATTTTATTGTGATTGTTTATTACTAAATTTTTGTAAAAGTATTTAAAATATATTTAGTTGGGTTAGGCTATATTAAATTGCGCTTGTTATAATAAGGTTAGGTAAGTTTTCTAAGATTCTTTTGGTTCAAAATAAAAAAAAAATTACGTCGACATCAATGAAAAAAAATATGTCTTTAAACGTATAAAAGAAAATTTTAGAAAGGACCTAATTTTAGATGAGTTCTTGCTAATTGACCAGTTTTACCTAATCGGCACGACATTTATATATATATATATATATATATATATATATATATATATATATATATATAACATCCAACAAGATCTAACATAGGAACATAGCAATGACTTGTGGCCACTGATAAAAAAAAAGTCTGTGATCCTGCTTTATTGGAAGCAAATGGAATTGTTTGTGTGTAATGTTTTGATGGCAAAAACCTTCTGATAATCAGCTTTTCCAATTAGTCGATGTACTAATCTGTTCTCTAATGTTTTTCTGTGCGTATGTGTGCGTTGACAATGGCATACATGTATACTCAGTGGACTTAATGCCTGCATTTAAATGGATATCTCTGTGGGAATGGCTCTTTGGTTTGTTTTAATAAAAAATGCGTACGTTTGTGGGTGGAGAGAGAGAGAGAGAGAGAGAGAGAGAGAGAGAGAGAGAGAGAGAGAGAGAGAGAGAGAGAGAGAGAGAGAGAGAGAGAGAGAGAGAGAGAGAGAGAGAGAGAGAGAGAGAGAGAGAGAGAGAGAAATAAGCAAAGGAAGATTCTCAGACTATGGGATGCTGAATGGCAAGACTTACCCACAAGTAGAGTAAAAAAATGTGTGCAGAGCAAATTATTATTTATAAGGTTTCGTTCTAAATAAAACTTCATCGTAATACAGAAGTAGCATGATATGACATTTCTGTGTAGTAATATCATGTTGCGTTGCTTTTTTTACTCCATTTAATCAAGTTCTATTTAAGGTGAACCGTAGTGTATTGAGATCTGCCCTGCACATACTCTCGTTTTACCAAACGTATGGGATGTTACAGGGATGATCGTGTGATCATATCAACAAACATTTTAAGGGGTTTTAACCCCCCTCTCCCTCAACCCCTGCGGTAAATAACCCTCTTCCCTCCACGGTGGTATTGGAGATGTGATCGCAACTGCAGGTATATTTAATTTCCTCTCCTTAAGTAAATCTAGCCAGACTCTGCCTCGGATTGTTAATGGAATTTCCGAAATCACGAAATTGAAAACGCGACGCAGTATAGTGTTTTTTTGTGGGTCGCTCTGTGAGAAAGGAAATTAAAAGATTCAGATAAAACAAATCTAATATTGTTGCTCGGGCTTCATGGCGGAGGAATATTGAAAGAGAGATATGTTTGGTGGAGGCGGCCAAGGGGGCGGCCAAAGAGGCGGCCGAAGGGGAGGAATTGGAGGAGCCCAGGGGGAAGACAAATGGGTGGCCTAGGAACTGACCCTGGAGCCGGCCTAAGTGAGATGGCCTACGGAACAGCCAAGAGGAAGGCCTGCCTAGAGTGCTGTAGCCTAGGGATTTATCTGACTCACGAAATCTTAATAACACGATTGCAAACAAACCACGGTATGGAAAGGGGGGAAAGGGAAAGGTTTGAACCTATGGTGAATGAGTCGAAAAACTTCAGGTCATGGGTTCAAACCCCACCGGTACCGTGGTTTGATTTATCTATGGATTGACGGCCTATGTATCAACCAGAAGGAAGCCTAAGATGTGGTCTAAGGTGCAGCATATCGATGTAGTTTAGGGAGGGCGGCCCAGAAGGCATTCTGGACAGCTTTATAACCAAGGGAGCGGCCTAGGATGAGGACTAGAGGGTAACCTTGGGCAGAGGTTTTCAAAACCCTGAACAACAAGTAATATTTTAGTAATATAAAGCAAGTGGCAATAAAACGCATTTTATGCCACTTTATGCAATATATGAAATGTAAATATACAGTTACGTGAATCTCTCAAAAATTATATGCAAGATTAGAAAATGTACAAGAAAATGATTGATACTCTTCATTTACTGAGTTATTTATAAAATAAATATAACTATGTTATATTTACACTGTCTGCAAATGCAATTTCTTTCACTCCGAACTTACACTTAACAATAACTTATATGTTGTTTAATTAAAATCAAATAAATGTGAGTAATTTTACAGTTATTGATCGAGTTATTGTTATAGTTAATTAAAGAAAAAGATGTATTAAAGTTATCTATATATCACAATTTATGTTAGATGCAGGAGATAATTTTCAGTATCTAGCCTAATTCGATATCTATTTTTGTTGCCTTATATACAGAGGTTTTTCTGGCAGAGACAAAAATCTGTAAAAATATTCAAGGCTTGTGTGCCAACTTCAGTATATTTTTTGACATTTAAATCCAAAAAAAAAAATCTGTAAAAAATCTCAAAATCAGTTAGTTGTTCCCACTCTCTCTTAAACAAAATTCGGACACTGTAACCGATGCAAGGAATGAATTCTGAACCCAGTCTAAGATTTTTGTTGCAAGAGGAAAATAATCACTAATTGCGATTCGTAAATCGGAAAGATATTTTATCACCAATTGTTTGACGTTTTCAGAGAGAAACTTCAATCGATAATAAAGAAAATCACTAAGATCTGAAAAGCACTCAGGATGTTTTCATTGGAACAAAATCAAGCCACAGTTCGTGTTTCAATTGAATTGCATCAATTTTACTCTTAACTTCGATGCTAGGTACACTTATAGCTTTTGTTGAAACATTAAGTTCACTGAGATTTGTAAATATATCAAGCAAGTATGTCATCTTTTGTGTACAACACATGTTACTTTATGTGCTGCTTAAAAAGGAAGAAACGAGATGCAAAGACTTAACCTCTTCTCTCAACTCGGAAAATGGAGCCAACACTTATACAGCAACAGAGACATCCACCTTCCGAATGAAGCAGTAGTGTTGTTGTTGTTTTGTCCAAGCTTCCATTTTCTTCACACAGTGTACTAAATATTCTAGAATTGAGTAAACGTTTTTTTAACGCACCGCCGTATCCCACCGAGGCAGGGTGATCTAAAAAGAAAAACGAAAGTTTTTTTCTTTTTAAATTTAGTAATTTGTACAGAAGTGGTTACTAGCCCCTTGCTCCCAGCATTTTAGTCACCTCTTACGACATGCATGGCTTACGAAGGAAGAATTCTGTTCCACTTCCCCATGGACATAAGAGGAAATAAAAAAGAAGAGCAAGAACTATAAAGAAAATAGAAAAAAAACATATGGGTGTGTATATATATGCCTATATATGCATGTACTCACCTATTTGTACTCACCTATTTGTGGTTGCAGAGGTCGAGTCATAGCTCCTGGCCCCGACTCTTCACTGATTGCTACTAGGTCCTCTCTCTCCCTGCTCCATGATCTTTATCAAACCTCGTCTTAAAACTATGTATGGTTCCTGCCTCCACTACGTCGCTTTCTAGGCTATTCCACTTCCTGACAACTCTACGACTGAAGAAATACTTCCTAACATCCCTTTGACTCATAGGAGTCTTCAACTTCCAATTGTGACCCCTTGTTTCTGTGTCTCCTCTCTGGAACATCTTGTCTCTGTCCACCTTATCTATTCCTCGTAGTATTTTATATGTCGTTTTCATGTCTCCCCTAACCCTCCTGTCCTCTAGTGTCGTCAGGCCGATTTCCCTTAACCTTTCTTCGTAGGACAATCCCCTTAGCTCTAATTTTTGACGTGCTTGACCAGGTGTGGGTTCCAAATCCTTCCATCACATAAAACAATTACCGGTTTACGTTTCACACTTACTTGTCAGGACGGTAGTACCTCCCTGGGTGGTTGCTGTCTACCAACCTACTACCTAGGCTGAGTGAACTTGCTTTCATTAAATTGACAGTTCTCTGTTCATCATTGACACTGCACACACAATGACCCTGGACACCCACTGACACGTCACCCTCACTGACAAAGACCTACTGACACTGGGTACCCAATAACAATCGTAGCCACTGACACTAGCATTGTGCAAATCCTAACGTAAACACTGGGAATCCATTGACATTAACACTAGGAATCCACTCACACTACTACTAAGCATCCACATACACTGACACTTAACTCTAACCCTGAGCTCCTACTAATACTTACACTGGACATCCACTGACACTAACACTGACCACTGACTGACACTCACATTAAGCACCCAGTGGCACCAACATTGCGCACACACTGACACGAACACTGGGCACACATCGACATTAAGTATAAACTGGCATTATCACTGAGCACCAATTGGCACTGATACTGTGAACTACTAAAACTGAACTATTGGAAATGCTTGAAATCCAGTGAACTGTATTCTGTAGAACTTAGGTGATAAATTTACAACAAAATTTACACCTGAAAATTCTGAAAGTACCGTTTTCTAATGACTCCACATGACAGCAAGAGGCTTGGTAGGCAGTACTAAATACCTGTAATGAAAACCATGGGAATAATGAGTAGGGTAATACGTGGAGTATACCTGGAGAGGGTTTCGGGGGTCAACGCCCCCGCGGCCCGGTCTGAGACCAGGCTTCGTGGTGAATCAGGGTCTGATCAACCAGGCTGTTAATGCTGGTCGCACGCAAACTGACGTTCGAACCACAGCACGGCTGGTCAGGTACTGACTTTAGGTACCTGTCCAGTGCCTTCTTGAAGACAGCCAGGGGTCTATTGGTAATCTCCCTTATGTATGCTGGGAGGCAGTTGAACAGTCTTGGGCCCCTGACACTTATTGTGCTGTCTCTCAGAGTACTCGTGGCGCCCCTGCTTTTCATTGGGGGATTATTGCATCTCCTGCGGAGTCTTTTACTTTCAAAGGGAGTGATTTTCATGTGCAAGTTTGGCACTAATCACTCTAGGATTTTCCAAGTGTATATTATCATGTATCTCTCTCGCCTGGGTTCCAGTGAATACAAATCAAGGGACTTCAACCGTTCCCAGTAATTTAAGTGCTTTATCGTACTTATGAGTGCCGTGAAAGTTCTTTGTACACTCTCCAGGTCTGCAATTTCGCCTGCCTTTGAAGGGGGCAGTTAGTGTACAGCAGTATTCCAGCCTAGAGAGAACAAGCAATTTGAAGAGAATCATCATGGGCTTGGCGTCCCTAGTTTTGAAGGTTCTCATTATCCATCCTATCATTTTTCTAGCAGATGCGGTAGATACATTATTGTGTTCTTTGAAGTTGAGATCCTCTGAGATTATCACTCCCAGATCCTTCACATTACTTTTCCGCTGTATTGTATGGCTAGAATCTGTTGTATACCCTGATACAGTTTTAATTTCCTGAAGTTTTCCATATCTGAGTGGTTGAAATTTCTCTTCATTGAACTTCATATTGCTTTGAGTGGCCCATTTGAAGATTTGGTTGATGGCCGCATGGAGTCTTGAGGTGTCTTCGATGGAGGTCACTGTCATGACAATTCGGGTGTCATACGCAAAGGAAGACACGGAAGAGATAACATTAAATGTATAAGGGACCAAGACTATTCAAATGTCCCTATCGTGCAAACACAAAATTACCTACACGTTCTAGCCTTTTTTATGAGGGAACTTAAAAAGTTCCTGATCAGTCAGGCTGTGTTGAGTACGTAGGACCGCGCGAAGCTGACAGCAACAGCCTGGTCGACCAGGCTAGCAAACCGGAGCCAGAGATCGCAGGAAGAGAAAATATTTACTAGGAAACATTTTGCCGCTTGTGGTAACCACTGACATTAAGCACCCACTGACACTAACACTGAGAACCCACTGAAACTAACAATGAGCACCCACTGACACTAACACTGAGCACCCACTGACACTAACAATGAACACCCACTGACACAAACACGGAGAACGCACTAACAGCGCAAAAGAGCACCCACTGACATGAACACTTAACACCCATTGACGCAAGCAGTAAGCACCCATTGACACTATTACTAAGCACATACTGACGCAAACACTGAGCGCCCAGTGTCACTAACACTAAACACCCCACTGACAATAAACGTAAGCCTCCACTGAATCAAACACTGTGCACCCACTGACACTAACACTAAGCACGCACTGACCCAACACTGAGCACCCACTGACGTAAATACTCAGCACCCAGTGACACCACTGACAATAACACTAAGCAGCGTCTGCCACTAACCCTGAACGCCCATTGACGCAAGCACTGAGAAAGCAGTGACACTGACAGTGAGCACCCAATAAAGCAAACATTGAGCTCCTACTGACATCAATAATGAGCACCCAGGTAAATGAACATCCACAGGCGATAACATTAAGCGCCCACTGAAATTATTAAGAACTCATTGGCTCTACCACTATGCACCTACTGACACTAACACTGAAAACTCACACGCAATAAACACCCACTGACGCTAACGGTAAGCACCCACTGACGTAAACAGTAAACACCGGACGATGTACGGAAAACATGGACTGACAGTGGGCGATGTTAGTGAACAGAATGTGAAAGATACAGGTGAACTTTAAAGTGGGTGTTATAGGTAAAGTGTATAGTGGGCGATTTAAGTGGAGAGTACAGTAAGAGATAAAATTGAGAGCACAGTGGGTGGTATTAGTGAACAGTACCGGGGTGATGAAGGTGAACAGTACAGCGGGTGATAAAAGTGATCAATACAGAGGGTGATAAAGGTGAACAGTAAGAAAATGAAGCAACAGATGGAAAAATAAAAGAGAGAAAGTAGAAACTTAAAAGTAGGTACTAACACGTGGAGAACAAAAAAAAATGCAGCAACAGATATAGGGAAGCAAATGAGAGAAGGAAGAAACAGGAAAACAGTGACTGGAGGAATGCAGCAAGCCTACTGGCCCATGCGAGGCAGGTCCAATTCACCCACCGGCTTAAGCCAATGGCTTAAGGTAGTCAGGTCAGGTCCCATTCACTAAGGAAGGAGCAGGTCAACTGACCTAGTAGAACAAGCTGGTCAGGTCCAACTCACACCCACTCATGTATTTATCTAACCTATTTTTAAAACTACACAACGTCTTAACTTCTACGACGGTACTCGGGAGTTTGTTCCACTCATACACAACTCTATTACCAAACCAGTGCTTTCCTATATCCTTCCTGAATCTGAATTTTTCCAACTTAAATCCATTGCTGCGAGTCCTGTCTAAGCTAGATATTTTTAGCAAGCTATTTACATCCCCTTTATTAATTCCTGTTTTCCATTTATACACCTCAATCATATCCCCCCTTAATTCTACGCCTTTCTAGAGAGGTGCAGGGAAGATTTCTGATACGTGGGATCAGCTTTTCATCTTCCTCTGTACGTTTTCCAGAGCATTTATATCCATTCTGTAATACGGTGACCAGAACTGTGCAGCATAATCTAAATGAGGCTAACTAAAGATATATAGAGTTGAAGAACAACCTGAGGATTTCTATTATTTATACTTCTTGATATGAAGCCAAGGATTCTGTTCACTTTATTGCGAACACTTATGCACTGTTGTCTTGGTTTCAGATTACTGCTAACCAGAACTCCTAAATCCTTTTCGCAATCAGTAATATTAAGATCTACATTATTTAATTTATGCATGGCATGGTTATTTTCCTGTCCAACATTTAGAACTTTGCATTTGTCTATATTAAACTGCATCTGCCACTTCTCCGACCACTGCATCAGTCTATTTAAATCATCCTGGAGTGCTCTAATGTCTTCATTAGAATGAATTGACGGCCTATTTAGGTGTCATCAGAAAATTTGCTTATATCGCTATTTATTCCTTCATCTATGTCGTTTATGTAAATTGTTAACAACAAGGGGCCCAACACTGACCCTTGTGGAACACCACTTGTGACGTGCCCCTATTCTGATTTCTCCCCATTTATACAAACTCTCTGCTGCCTATTTGTCAACCATGCCTCTACCCAGGAAAAATTTCTCCTCCTATTCCGTGTGCCTTAAGTTTCCTCAGTAGCCTCTGATGTGGAACTCTATCGAAAGCCTTACTGAAGTCTATATACACAATATCATATTCAATACCATGATCTACCTTCTCAAATACCTTAGTGAAGAAAGTTAGTAAATTCGTAAGACAGGAACGCCCCTTGTAAAACCGTGCTGAGATTCATTATTCACAGCAATTCACCCTGAAAGCGCAGTGATATTAGTACCCAAGAAAGATGATACTTGGGGATAATAAAATGTTCTATCTTATAGCTAACGGTCTTTTTTACTTACAAGTAATTATCA
>WNWK01017736.1:0-41703 GCA_009830355.1 Cherax destructor
AAATGAGGATGTGACATGTTTTTTCGTTTTGCTGCAAAATTGATGTAAATTTCTGCCTTGCATGGAACCTAGCTTTTATCAAACCTATCTTTTTGGTCAAACCTCCCTGTCATCAGGCCTTTCTCCCGTTTTCATGGAGATGGCAACAGGTCATCTGGTTCGGGATCGGTCACTTTCCACCAAAATGCAGAGATTTTTGAACTTCTTTTGGGAAGGGTTCACAATGAAAAATTTTCTCATTGATCGGGAATGACAAAAGAATGTTCTGTCCCCCAGACCACTACAGAATTCATATATACAAAAATTTTAATTTTAAAATTTTATTTACTAAAATTTAAAAAGGGGCCCCCCGGGGGGCCGTCTGTACGGCCTTTTTTGTTACTTTTCAATTATGGACACTCATATTACATATCTAACCCCTGATATATTAAAATATGCCTAAACTATTCTTTTAAACCCTGGACACAACAATTAGTATTACCGACATTGTAGGGGTATAATCACAGTTTTTGAGTGGAACAAGAAAAAAAATTCGGCTCTGGGGTGCAAAAGTGTTTTTTTGGTTCCAACCAATGGGAAGCGAGCAGCCCCGGTCTCATTGTGGAGCGCCCCCAAAAGGTTGTGATTGGTCAGATATAAAATGGGAACCTAGAGGGCGGGGGGATGGATGACACGCGCAAAAACTTTTTTGGACCGTCTGGCCCGGCCCCCCGGAAAGGGTTAAAATTTATTTATTGTTTAAAGGCTTTTTTCTTTTATAACCCACTCAATACCTAAAGTATCGTTAACAGAAGCCAAAATCTAAAAAAAGGAGGAATCTTCCACAAACAAATTACATAGTCACTCGGGGTGTCCTGGGCCATTTTTTTCCCTTTTAAATAAATACCTGAATGCATCCAAATAAACCCTTTTTTTCAGATGACCAAAAATATGTCTTCTCTCACCCAAACTATTTAAACGGGCCCAAACCAAATGCCGAATTACAGAAAATATAAACTGGATGCGACTAAAAAGTTTTCCTCAAACTACCCCTTTAAATTTGGAAGAAAACCCCAAATTTACTTAACAAAATGCTCAATGGTTCACCCATCCAAGACCACAGGGGGGAAAATTCGGGAAACCTTTACTCCCTTTAAAATTCCAAAAAAAATACAACAAATTTCCAAGAAAATCTCAAAGACAGTAGGCATATTTCAAAGATACGGTATTAGGGCCCACAAGGGGTCCTTGCATATATTTCCCTTATTCCCTTATCTCACCTATGGAATCTGTGCATGGGGTCAACAACATTAAATCACCTTAACCATAAACACAAAAAAAGGCTGCAGTCAGAATATAACAAATTCCCTCTAGACAGCTACTCCCCACTATTAAAAGTCAAAAACTATCCCGTAAAAAACTTCTTTATTTTTTTCCCAAAACATATAAAATTTCCTCTAATATAAACCCTCCCAAAAAATTTCCCCTCCCAAACTTGAATGGCCCCCTGACCACAACACAAGAACAGATTTTTTTTGATACCCCCGAGTTCTTAAAAACCCTTTAAAATTTATGAAATGGGGAATCAATTCATTCCAGTAAAAAAAACCTTTGGGGAGTGCCTACTAGTTTTTTGGGGGGTTGGTGATGTCTATATCCCCAAAATTTGGCCTAAATTTGGAAAAAGTCTGGAGGCATACATATGATAGAAGGGTTGGGGCAGTGTCGGTAAAAAAAAATCCTGCAGTCCCCTGCATAATGAGAGAAAAAAAATCTGACTTTTTTTTGTTAAAAAAAGCTTTGCAGTCTATTTTGTTGGTATTTATTATGTATTCTCGTTTTTTTTGGTCTCATTTGATAGAATGGAAGAAAATTTGAAATGGGGAAAGATTTTGTTTATGACAATGAAAGTTTAAATTATGGGAAAAATTTTGTTTTTTTACGATGTTAAAGTAAAAAAAACCCCATTCCTAAAAACAACTGGCGAGTCTTATATTCATGCAAAGTGCTCTGAAAATACCTTTTTTTCAATGATGCGTTGTATAAAACAGTAAATTTTTTTTTGTGAAAATAAAATTAAAATGGGAAAAAAAGTAAGGGAAAGGGGGTGGGGACGTGGCTAATGAAAGAGAACATGTTTTTTATGGGGAATGTCTGCCTTGTTTCTCGGCCCCCATTTTGAAATTGGCATCATTTGTTTGTGTGAAATTGGAAAAATTTCCATTTTTGAACTATTTTGGGTAGATGAAGTTGGTAAACAGGCAGTTTCTTCTATTATGAAGAAATGGAGTTCTGGAAAAAAGCTTTAAATTTTAAGAACGAAAAATTAAAATTTTGAAAAGGGGCCGGGGGGGAAAACCCGTCGTCAGTTCTGATCCATAACCCAAACTGTTTCCCTTAATTTTTAAAATTTCATAATTTTGGGGGTTATGAACGGAAAACATTTTTTCATTTCAAAAATTTTTTTTTTTTTTAAAAAATTTTGCCCCCCGGGAAAACTTTCCCGAAAGGCCTTTGCCCCCAAAAGGGGTTGCCTTGTCTGAAAATCATTTTAAAACTCAAGTCAAAAAACCCCTCACCCAAAACTAAATAATCAATATAAACTACAGTGGAACCCCCGGGTTCGAAAAGGGTCTCACCCGCTGAAACAAGTCTCCAGCTCAGACGTACTGAAATTTTGAATGACACTACTGAAGTCTCGTCAATTATGTAATAGTATAATATTGTAATGCTTGTGGAATTGTATTTTTGGGGGGGTGAAATAGACTAACCCAAATTTTTTTCTTAAGGGTAAAAATTGTTTGGTAATGGCATTAGCAGGCTTCTGCAATGAATTTTTTTTTAACCGGGGGTTTACTGTCTTTTAAAAATGTATTTTATTTCCTATAAGATAATTTCAATTTTTAATTTTTACTTTATTTACCCCACTCCCCAAAAAAAAAAAAAATCATATATAAAATTTAATTAAAAAATTAATGTTATTTTCCCTTGATAATCTAATTTCAATTCCATTCAAAATCTAAACACCTGTTACAATCTAATATCATCATATAATAATTTTAACAGTATAATATCATCATTTTAATTTGAAAACAAATTTTAACTAGAATAAACTCAATAAATTTCTCTTTTTTGTACATAGTCTTTTTCTAGTTGTCCCCCAATGCCGGCATTCAGTGGCTCCCCTTGCCCCAATTTATATTAACTCCAAACCTATTAATCTCAATGAAATAAATTTACTTTACTTTACTTTACAGTAAGATCTCATATTATACATGTTGACTTATCATGAAATTTATACAGTCAACCCCCGTGCTCGACGGCATCGGAGGTCGTCCAAATCGGTGTTCGACAGGTTTTTTACGAGAATTTTGGCTCGGTATTAGGCAATCTGTTCGAGTTGGACGAGTTGGCTTTCATCCCAGACTCATACGCGTGTCCCAGCTGGGCCCGGCACTCACAGCGTCAACTTTGTTTACAAGCGGGCCCAATCCACACATTCATACCAGTATATTGTCATTATTCCACTGTTTTTAGTGCTTGCAACTGCTAAATAAGCTACCATGGGCCCCAAGAAAGCTCCAGTGCCAAGCCTGTGGTAAAGAGTGTTGCAGGGAGGAAGCAGGAACAGGGTGTAGCATTCATGCAGGGAGTGTAGCATTCATGCGGGGAGTGTAGCCTTCATGCAGGGAGTGTAGCCTCATGCAGGGGAGTGTAGCCTTCATGCAGGGAGTGTAGCATTCATGCAGGGAGTGAAGCCTTCATGCAGGGAGTGTAGCCTTCATGCAGGGAGTGTAGCCTTCATGCGGGAGTGAGCCTTCATGCAGGGAGTGTAGCCTTCATGCAGGGAGTGTAGCATTCATGCAGGGAGTGTAGCCTTCATGCAGGGAGTGTACCCTTCATGCAGGGAGTGTTAGCCTTCATGCAGGGAGGTGGCATTCATGCAGAGATGTAGCATTCATGCAGGGAGTGTAGCATTGATGCAGGGGGTAGCATTCATGCAGGGAGTGTAGCATTCATGCAAGGAGTGTAGCATTCAAAGAGAAAGGCCAGTAACCCTAGAAAAGAACTTGCCACCGCAGTGTTAATGGAAGGGGGATTCCCTTCCAAACACTACATACTACTCCACCTTCTCCACCTTCCCCCCTCCTCCACACATCAACAACTCTTCAATAAATGTAGTGACATGTTATTGTACTATTATTTCTTATTTTTCATAAAATTTGTATAATTTTTAAAGTCAAAAAGTTCAAAAAAATATTTTAATTTAATACTTTTGGATGTCTGAAACGGATTAATTGTATTTCCATTATTTCTTATGGGGAAAATAGAATCGGAGTTCGACCAAATCGGTGGTCGATGGGCCGTCTGGAACGGATTACCGATGAGAACCATGGGTTGACTGTATATGTTTTTTCTAAAATTGACAAATCACAGAACTGTGTGAGTTCATGCAGTAAATTTTTTTGGAATTAATATTTAGTAAAATCTGGTTGATTGATGATGGGAAACTAGTACATAAGACAGAAAAGCACCCAATGTTGGGTTGAGAAAAGAAAGATGTTCAAGTGATGCCCTTGTGATCAGGAAAAAAAAGCCTAATCATACTATGAAAGTGTGTGAGGAGGATGGAAAGCCTACACAGGTGTTTATTTAGTTTTTTGGTTAACACCTCTAAACTGCTCAGTCATCTGCATATAAAATTTATGGGAAAAACTGTGTCCTGACCACACTGCTGCTGCATGTTTTCCTTAACTGGAGGGGAAAATTTTTTCTTAGGGTAGTTAAGGCCTTTTCAAGTGTTTAATGCTAACAAGAAGGATTATTTGAAAAAATGCTGCCTGAACTTAGAAAAGTGCTCTTGGGTTCAAAACATTGAAAGATTTCTAGTTTCCCTCGTACTGTAATGCATTGGGTGAATTTAAATGCAAGCCAAGCCTATTTATCTCACCCAGAATCCCTGTGCTTTAAAAGGAAGAAGAATAACTCTTCCATTATTTGACAACCTAATAAAATTAATGAATAACAAAATTATTTTATTTCTTCAATGAATATGTATCTGTTGCAAACGAACCTTTCATTCAAGGTTCTCATCACTTGATAATCCATAACTGCTCAACTAGAGGCAAGACAGTGATGGAGTGAAGGAGGGTAAAAACATTTTTCTTTTTTTGGTTCACCCACCTCAGTGAGAGATGGCTATGTTTAAAAAAAAAACCTAAATCTGTGAAAAAAATTTCCCTCATCTCAGGACACAGCCATTGAAGATTGCCCAAATGCTTTTCAGGAACTTAGATGAAATTTGTTTACAACTTTTGTCATTTCAAAGTCTGATATTGCGCACTCAACAACAAGCCAGTTCTGATATTACTAAAATATCCCACTTGTGTCACAATATTGGCAAGACTTTCTATATAATGTTTGGGAACAAAGCAAAGGATGTTCCTACCCAAAAGACAGGCAGGAGGGTAAAATTCTTGGGAATATTCCCAACACACCATTCAGAACATTTTCAATAAAACTTCCAAAACGGTGGGAATTGTTTAAAAATATGCTACTATGTTGCACAAACTTTCCTGCTCACCTTGTTGCTATTCAGCAAAAATCACTTATCAGAATTATTCTTATTAAATCTCCAGACAACCCCCCTCTTTCCCCTTATTCAAAGTTTTAGTGCCACAGGACACGTGGACACAATACAAGGAACACATGGACACAATACAAGGAAACACGTGGACACAATACATGTACAAGGAACACGTGGACACGTAGTACAAGGAACACGGGGGACAAAATAGAAGGAACACGTGGACACAATACATGGAACACGTGGACACAATACAAGGAACACATGGACACAATAAAAAGGAACACGTGGATGCAATAAAGGAACACGGGACACAAAAAACAATGAACGTTCTCTGATATAAAATAAAAATAAAATATAATAAAATATTTTTATTGAGACATTTCAATTATATATGGTAGACCTAGTTATACATAAATTACATAGTTATTACTTAGTTATTAATGAAAATGTACATGCCAAAGCCCCTAATATGTTGCATTGGGGGGCATTCTTAGGACACTTAATTCTAGACTTCATGGTAAAAAGTTTGGTTGATATTTTAAAAAAATAAGTAAAGTTGCATATCTGGGTTATAAAGTTTGAATATAAGTTGAACATATCAAAAGTAAATGCAACAATTGAGTGAGATAACAATTTAAAACAATTAATTCTTGAAGTTAGTTTATGGTCATTATAAAAGTTTTTAAATAATTACCCAAGTATGTAATATTCACAACAGGTTTTACATTCAATTGATTAGTCAGGTTTTTACGTTAATGATTATTCTACTTTGCTGGGAATGTTTGATGTTGAGCAATTAGCTTTGGGTGAGAAGGTGGTTTTTTAGCATCGTTTTGAATTGGGGTACAGGTAGGGTTTCTTTGGCAATGGCAGGTAATAATTCCAAATTCGTCCTTTTATATGCATTGAGTTTTTACATAGTGTTAGATGGACACGGGAACATCGAGGAATGATCTGTGTCTAGTGTTATGGTCATGTATCCTGTTAAAATTGGTAAGAAGTTTGAGTGGTGGGTTAATATTTGCATAGAGTGTTCTATGTATGAATAGGAAAAGTAGAAAGTATGGATTTTCCCTTGTATGGTGAGTAAGTTTAGGTTTTTGAAAAGGGGAGTATGTTGCCTGGAGGGGAGAATTTGTTATCATTCTAACTGCCCTTTTGTTGTGTTATTAGTGGTCGGGAAAATGAGTTATTGATGTAAAAAGCCCCATGCGCAGATTCCATAGGTGAGGTAGGGGTAAATGAGTGGTAAATAGGGTAAGGAGAGGTGGTTGTGGAACATGGTAACCGTATTGGATAGTATTCCCACGGTCTTTGAGACTTTCTTGGAGATTTGTTGTATATGTGTCTGAAATTTGAGGCCACTGTCAAGATGGATTCCTAAAATTTTCCCTCTGTGAGTTTTGTGATAGGGGACCCGTTTATCATTATGTTAATGGGTGCGTTTGTAGTTGTTCCCAAACTGGATAAAATAGGTTTTATCAATATTGGAGTAAGTTTGTTGGTCACCATCCAGGTAGATATTTTCTGCAATTCAGTATTTGCACTAGTGTGTCTGGGTTGGGTGAGAGATAAAGTATGTAGTTTATCTGCAAAAGTATGGATTTGAGTAGTTGAGATGCATTTGGTAGGTCAATGTAAATGAGAAAGAGAGGGCCAAGAACACCCTGTGGGACACCTACAGTAATAGTTTGCGTGGTGGAGCAGCCCATTTGTGTACACATATTGGCTGTTGCTTAAGGTATGATTTTTTGATAGTTTAGGAGTGTCCTCATACCATAGTGTGATAATTTTAAGTGTAACGATCATGGTCAACTTATCAAAAGTTTACGTAAATCAATGAAGATTCCCACTGGGATTTCTTTTTCTCAAGGGCGGGGAAAAATTTTTTCTAACATGTGTATAATGGCATCATTTGTATTTTTATTAGGCCTGAATCCAAATTGACAGTGGTTGAGTACGTTGTTGAGGTGATGTAGGAATATATTTGTCATGAATTAATTTTTCAAAGATTTTGGAGAGAAGGGGTGTTAGATATTGCTGTAGTTATTCAGGTTCGCTTGATCTCCTCCCTTATGTATTGGGTGACCGCTATTTTGAGTATTGATGGGAAGGTAGAGGATTCAATGGATTTGTTAAAGAGTGTTGAAAAAATTGGTGAGAGAACTTGAGAGGCTTTTGTATATATAAGGTGGTGTTATTTAGGTCACCTGCTTGTTTTTTAATGTTTGATTATGTTAAACTTCTATTGGGTTTTGGGGGTAGGAAAGTGTGTTGGATAGGTGCCAGTGAGATAGTCGTTGCAGTTGCTCATAGTGTTTGTGAATTCAGTTACTAGTGGGTCCTGATCTTTAGGAGGTTTATATTGAAGTCTCCTGTGAGGATTAAGTGGTCTTTGTTCATGTGTGCATCAGTAATCATACTTCCTAATTTTTCACTAAATTGCTGAATGTTTGACTGTGGTAATCTATAGATGTTTATAACTGTGAGGGTTTTTTTAGATATTTTGATTTAAATTTAGCTATTATATATTTTCTCCATGTTCATCTCTTGTATGTATTGTTATAAATTTAAGCTGGTCTGAGTAGAAAATAGTGTGCCGACAAGTATGGTGGTAACCAGGAATGGCATAGGGTATCTGTAGTTTTGAGGTTTTAACCATGTTTCAGTGAGAGCAATGATGGAATACTGGCCTGAAGTGAGTTTAATAATGCAGTGAGGTCATCTATGTTTGCTTAAAGATCTGACATTGTAATTAAAGATAGTTATGTTATTGTTGGATTTGAGTAGTGTTTTAGCCTGTTCTGCTGTGTAGTAATGACAGTTGTTGTTAGGTTCATGTAAGTCATTTAATAGAAGGTTGGTATCAGGATCAATGTTTGAATCATAAGATTTAGTGTGATTCTATAATTAAACTTAAAATAGAAAACGCAAGTAGACCTAAGAATAGGACAATGCAAAAAGGGTTTCTTGGCACGTGAGTTAGTACGTTGAATATGTTTACAAAAATGAAAAAATGAGCTAAGGTAGTCAATTTACAGCTAATAAGAATCTAATGCTATAGCACCTGAGTTAACACCTGAGTTAGTTATTTAATTAAACAAAAGTTTATATATGAGTGTGATTCTAAAAAGACTTAAGAACTATGAATAATGCTAAACTTAAAGATATATCTGATCAATTGATTTTACTAGCTATTGGATTAATACACTTTTGAATAGAAGTCACAGAGGTTTAGAATATATCTTAACAGTGTAATTGATTTATTATTTAACTAGCTAATAGTACTGGTTGGGTTACTATGATTAGTATTAAGTTATAATGGAACAAATATTAAGATTCAGTATTGCACTAGTTGTGATTATAGAATTTATTAAAGGCAATATAATGAAAATCAAAGTTAATTATTAAAAGATAAATAAGTGCTAAAGTGTATAAAAGTTACAAAAGTAAAATTTATTAGTATTAAAAATATTAAAAGATAAGTACAATTTTTAGCAAATAAGGTGATTAATAGTAATTATAAATTCTAAGCAAGTAAGCTGATAAAGATATATAGGTATGTGGGTTGAAAAATGGGCAAAGTAAAATTGTATGTATTTAAAAATAAAAGTAAAACTATTTGTCAAAAATATTCATCAGAGGATAGACAAATACTTAAATGAGGTAGATGGGCAAAACATACACTACACTATACATAGGGGTTTGGTATTGGACATTGTGTTTATACAGTCTCTGTTATATTTGCATCCCTAAGGAATCTTGATAGTTCATTCTCATTTGTGATAGTATACAACTGACCTACACTTGTTTTTTTCACTAGAATTTTTCCATCCCTGGTGAAACATTGGTGGATTTTATCATTATTCTCTCGCTTAAGTCTTCTGATTCTATTCCAGAGGTTCTGACGTTTTTGGTCAGAACTCATTAATGAATACTTGTTTCCTGGCTTTAATAGATGATCTAATTAGATCTGTTTTCCCATCATGTGTGGTGAATCTAAGCATAACACTTTTTCTACCATGGGAACCTAGTAATCGTGCTTCTTTTATATCTGTCACTTGTACATTTACGTTTATTTGATCTTTGATGATCTGTAAAGTAATGTCTTTACTGTTTGCTTGGGTCATATCACTGGGAAAGAATGGACTGTTCACTATTACTGCGTCTGATAACTTATCTTGCTCGGTTTTGTCCTCTTGTAGTGCAAGGTAGTCATTAAACTGGTTATCCATGTTGTTCTTCCACTCCTTTACTGCTTCCTCAACCTTTGTGTTTATAGATGTTATCTGTTCAGTGTGGCTATTAATGACAGTTTGGAGGGTTTTGCCAAAATCAGTCATTCCAGTTGTTGTTAACTTTTGTTCAAGGCTGAGGATTTTGTTTTCAAGTTGTGTCATCCTGGTATCTTGTAGTTGAAGTGCTTTACGTTGGTCCATATTTTCATTGATTAATTTGATGATGTATGACTTTAGTGTATCTGGATCATTCGTCATACCTGATAGATTATCTGGGGTGAAGCCAGTGAAGGGGGAGCTTGTGGGGGAGGCAGCCATGTTTGTTGTTGATGCGTCGCCCTGGGTGGTGGTGAGGGGGTGGAGGGTGTACCGGCGTCCTGGGTGGTGGTGAGGGGTGGAGGGTGTATGACTCAACCTATTCAAAACTTCATGTAAGTAAAAGGCCTGAAAATTTGAAATCACTGCCTGAAAATGCCAGTAGTTCCCATCTGCCAATATCTGTTCTATTATTGTTAAAAAGCACCTCAATTAAATCTCTCATAAATCCATTGCCTGTAAATTCTCATGCTCTAATTTCAACATCCCAGTTCAAGCACTTCATAATATGCAGGTTATTGAACCAATTTAATTTTAATGTAGTAGTTTATTTGTAATTAATGAATTTTTCACTTGCAAACCTGTCTCATTGTTCTTATGATTGTAATGAATTATCCAAGCTATGTTAACTGAAATATTATTCTAGGTCTATAATTAAGTAGTTAATAAGCCTTATGATTAGTTTGCTCAAAATCTACCTGCATAGTTAGTGGCTTTTCAAGAGCCTTATTTTGTATCAGATTTGATCTGTATTATTTTATGATCAAAGGCAATGTAACAATTTCAAATTTATAATTACTGTATGTGTATAGGTCTTTAGATATAAACAAATAGTAATTTAACTGATGCCATTCAAAATTGTTATATTTTAATCAAAGGAAAGTGCTAAATGCATAGAGATTGTATAGCAGCTGTTGAATGGGAAGCATTCATACTTGATCAAAGCAATGTGAAAATAATTCCAGTTGAAATTCAAATTGAAATTGATTTTTTTTTTTTTAAAACATTGGCCGCTTTCCCACCAAGGCAGGGTGACCCAAAAGAAAGAAAAACTCCAAAAAGAAAGGAAAAGCCTAAAAGAAAGAAAAAACTTTCATCGTTCAACACTTTCACCATCATTCATACATAATCACTGTCTTTGCAGAGGCGTTCGGATATGACAGTTTAAATGTCAATATCCCAATCCTCCTTTAAAGTTCAGGCATTGTACTTCCCACCTCCAGGACTCAAGTCTGGCTAACCGGTTTCCCTGAATCCTTTCACAAAATATTTCCCTGCTCACAATTCAACAGCTCCTCAGGTCCCAAAAACATTCGTCTCCATTCACTCCTATCTAAAACACTCACGCATGCTTGCTAGAAGTCCAAGTCCCTCACCCACGAAACGTCCTTACCCTCCCTCCAACGACCCCTACCCGCCTTCCTTCCTCTACAGATTTATACGCTCTTAAGTCATTCTACATTGTTCCATTCTCTCTAAATGACCAAACCACCTCAATAACCCTCTTCAGCCCTCTGAATAATACTTTTTGTAACTCCACACTTACTTTAATTTCCACACTACGAATTTTCTGCATAATCTTTACACCACACATTGCCCTTAGACACGACATCTCCACTGCCTCCAGCCTCCTCCTCACTGCAGCAGTCACACTCATATAAGAGTGTTGGTACCACTGTATTCTCGTACATTCCCTTCTTTGCCTCCATGGATAACATTTTTTGTCTCCAGACACCTCAATGCACCACTCACTTTTTCCTTCATCAATTCTGTGGTTAACCTCGTCCTTTATAAACCCATCTGCTGACAAATCTACTCCCAAATACAGTGGTACCCCGAGTTTCGGTTATAATTCATTCCAGAAGGCCGTTACTGAATGAATTTGTTCCTATAAGGAATAATGTAAATTAGATTAGTCTGTTTCAGACCCCCAAAAATACACTTACAAAAGCACTTACAATAATACACTTACATAATTGTTCGAGTTGGGAGCTGTATGAAACTCGGGGTACCAATGTATCTGAACATATTCACTTCTTCCATACTCTCTCCTTCCAATGTGATATGCAATTTTTCTTTACCTAACTCGTTTGATACCCTCATCAGCTTTCTCTTATCTATGTTTGCTCTCAATTCTTTCACTAACCTTTTACACTTCTCTTTAGAATCTCCCAAAAGCACAGTATCATCAGTAAAAAGTAACTGTCAACTCCCATTTTGTATTTGATTTCGCATAATTTAATCCCACTCCTCTCCCCAACACCCTAGAATTTACTTCTTTTACAACTCCATCTGTAAATATATTAAACAACCATGGTGACATTACACACCCCTGTCTAAGGCCTACACACCCTAACTTGAGCCTCACTATCCTCATAAAAACTCTTCTCAGCATTTAGTAACTTACTACATATTCCATACACTTGCAACATCTGGCTCATTGTTTCCCTATCCACCCTATCATATGCATTTTCTAAATCCATAAATGCACTGAAGACATCCCTACCTTTATCAAAATATTGTTCACTTACTTGCTTCAATGTAAACATTTGATATGGACATCCCCTACACATTCTAAAGCCTCCTTGTTCATCTGCAATCCTGCTTTCTGTCTTACCTCTAATTCTTTCATTAATAACCCCACTATACACTTTACCTGGTTCTTCTTCGTTCAATAAACCGGCCGTATCCCTCCGAGGCAGAGTGGCCCAAAAATAAAAACATAAGTTTCTTTTTTTAAATTTAGTAATATATACAGGAGAAGGGGTTACCAGCCCCTTGTTTATTTATTTATTTATTAACACTGGCCATTTCCCACCAAGGTAGGGTGGCCCGAAAAAGAAAAACTTTCATTATCATTCACGCCATCACTGTCTTGCCAGAGGCGTGCTTACACTACAGTTATAAAACTGCAACATTAACACATTATCAGCCCCTTTTCAGCATTTTAGTTTCCTCTTATGACACACATGTCTTACGGTGGAAGAATTCTGTTCAACTCGCCAATGGAGAACTCGGTAAACTTATTCCCTTATAATTTTTACAACCTCTTTTGTCTCCCTTTCCCTTATATAAAGGAATTATACATGCTCTCTGCCAATCCCTAAGAACTTTCCCCTCTTTCATACATTTATTGAACAAAATTACCAACCACTCCAACACTATATCCCCCCCCCATCCCGCTTTTAACATTTCTGTCATTATCCCATCAGTTCCAGCTGCTTTACTCCCTTTCATTCTACATAATGCTTCACGTACCTTCCCCAAAATCACATCCAGCACTTCTTTACTCTTAAAAGATGTTATACTTCCCTGGCCAATGCATGAAATTACTACCTCTCTCTCTTCATCAACATTTAACAGTTCCTCAAAATATCCCTGTCATCTTCCCAATAATTCCAGCTCCCCATCTACTATTTCCCCTATTCTGTTTTTAACAGTCAAATTCATTCATTCCGTAGGTTTTCTTAACCTATTTACCTCACTCCAAATTTTTTTTCTTATTCTCAGCAAAATTTGTTGGATGTGGGTATTAACCCTTTGACTGTCGCAACCCTCAATCCTGAGTGCCATTCTGTTGTCGCAAAATATTCGAAAAAAAAAAATTATTTTTCTTATCAAAATGTTAAGATTATTTTTCTGATTGTTTTTATCCTAAAAACAGATTTTTGCCATCAATACTTACCGAGATATGGAGGTGTAAAGTTGGCAGAAAATGAGCCGCGTATGGCAACAGCGGCGACTGCCGCTCACTCAGTAAACATTTGTTTACTTCCATTCGTAGATTTCTTGTTTTTTTCACTATTTTCTTTTTTTACGTAACTTATGTGGCCTGTGAGACCAAGGTAAGGTGCAATGTATATATATACATTCGTTGTATGCAACACAATAATAGCATAAACATTAGTATCTTTATATTGTTTACAAAACTTGTTTACACAAATGAACAATACAAAAATATCTTTATTACTATTGTTCTATAATATATATACAAATGTACAGTCACTGGACATGTTCATAGACATTCTGCAGCTTGTGGAACTCTTTGAAACATGGTTCCATGCACAGTGGTGTTTTACATTCCTCACACATAAAACGAGTGTGTCTGCATTTTGTGGGGTATTTTTGTATATACACAGACAAAACATCTCTTCTGAGCAGTTTCCTTCAAAGTAGTAGCAGTTGTGTTAGGTAGTTTTCCTAGGTTGATGGTCGTCTGGGTCGTCCTTCCTTCCTTCCTTCCTTCCTACATTCCTTCCTACATACCTACCTTCCTTCCTACCTACCTTCCTTCCTTCCTTCCTTCCTTCCTACCTACCTACCTACCTACCTACCTACCTACCTACCTACCTACCTACCTACCTACCTACCTACCCCTACCTACCTACCTACCACCTCCTACCTACCTACCTACCTACCTACCTACCTACCTACCTACCTTCTTCCATACTACCTTTCATCTCGTCCTTCCTTTCTTCCTTCTGGTTTCTATATATACACACAGTCACTGGACACGTGCCTAGAACTGCTATAAGCTTCTGGAAGCTGGTTGTTGTGTCTGGGTCATCATTCCGACCTTCCTTCCTTTCTTCTAACCTTCCTTTCTTCTAACCTTCCTTCCTACATTCCTTCCTTCCTTTCATCTCGTCCTTCCTTTCTTCCTTCCATCTGGTTTCTATATACGTATACGCATATATAATCACTGGACACTTCATAGAATTGCTATTAGCTTCTGGAAGCTGGTTGTTGTTTCTGGGTCGTCATTCCTTCCTTCCTTCCTTCCTTCCTGCCTACCTTCCTTCCTGCCTGCCTTCCTTCCTTCCTGCCTTCCTTTCCCCTACCTTACTTTCTACCTTCCCTCCTGCCTTCCTTCCTGCCTTCCTTCCTGCCTTCCTTCCTACCTTCCTTCCTACCTTCCTTCCTACCTTCCTTCCAACCTTCCTTCCTACATGCCTTCCTACATTCCTTCCTTCCTACATTCCTTCCTTCCTTCCTACATTCCTTCCTTCCTACATTCCTTCATTCCTTCCTTCCTTCTTTCATTCCTTCCTACATTCCTACCTTCCTTCCTTTCATACCGTCCTTCCTTTCTTTCATCTCCTTCCTTCTGGTTTCTATATATACACATATATAGTCACTGGACACTTCATAGAACTGACATTTGCTTCTGGAAGCTGGTTGTTGTGAGTGTGTGGACTTGTAAATATGCTGAGTCAGGGTGCGGCTGCTGTCAAAATGACATATTATACCACCACTCACCTGTCAACACCCATGGGGTCCCAAGCTCTTCTTCCCCACAGTCCTTCCTACCTACTTGTCCTACTACTTGCTGCTGCCTACTTACGTCCTGCTTACGTCCTCCCCTTGCGTGCCTGCTTCGTGCCTGCTTACGTCCTCTCTTACCTGCTTGCTTACCTGCTTGCCTACGCTTACCTCTTGCATTCCCTTGCTCTGCCTACCACATGCCTACTTGCCTGCCTACTTGCTTGCCTGCCTACTTACTTACCTACCTACCTATTGCTATTGTTCTATAATATATATACACATATATAATGACTGGACACTTTCCATCAACTTTCCTTAGAGCTTGAAGTTGTGTGTGTGGGGACATATAAATTTGCTGAGTCAGGGTAAGCCAGCTGTCAAAATGACATATTATACCATTACTCACCACCCTCACTGCTGTCAACCTGTCAACACAAAAGGGGACCCATTTCTTCCCCACAACCTCCTTCTTAGCTTCCTTTCTTCCTTCATTCCTTTCTTACTTATTTCCTTCCTTCCTTCCTCTCGTCTCTTCCTTCCTTCCTCTCATCTCTTCCTTCCTGCCTTCCTTTCTTCCTTCATTCATTCCTTCCTTTTTTCGTCCTTCCTTTGTTACTTCTTTTGTTCCTGCCTTCCTCATCTCTCCTTCCTTTCTTTCTTTCTTCTTTTGTTCCTTCCTTCCTCTCATCTCTCCTTCCTTTCTTTCTTCTTTCCTTCCTTCTTTTCCTCCTTCCTTCTTTCCTTCCTTTCATCTCTTCTTTCCTTCCTTCCTTCCTTCCTTTCCTCTCTTCTTTCCTTCCTTCCTTCCTCTCATCTCTTCCTTCCTGTCTTACTTTCTTTCTTTTTCCTTCCTTCCTTCTGGTATCCTGGGCATTGCTTTCGGTCACAAACTCCTCAAAACCATGAAATTCATCTTCAAGACACTTCCATCTGTGTTAGAGCTATCATTGAGGATGAGAACAGTCCCAGATGCGCCAAGGAGTCAGATAATTCTTACCACTAGGCATGCTGAACAAGGACTACTGAAATGGTGTTCCCACAATGCACCAGTGGCTGCCCGATTTTTTATACTGCGCACTGACCACAGACCCATTCTCTCACATGTTGGCCTACCAGCTTTCTCCTGCTTGATTTGAGGCCGCTAGAATTTAGGCGTATAGATACGTCCGAAACAGTGGCTCGTAAGACGTATATATACGACCGAAACAGTCAAAGGGTTAACCCTTTGGGGGTCGACAGGCCTTCTCAGGAAAGTGTTCCTGGGGTCGAAAATTTTTAGGAAAAAAAAAATTATTTTTTTCTTATGAAATGATAGAGAATCTTTTTCCGATCATAACGCCACCAAAATTATGAAATTTGATCGAAAATAACGGAATTATGCTTTCGCGAAGTTAGCGGTAGCCATGACACTTACGCATCGGCGATTTTGCCCACTTTGAGCCCTATTTTCGACAAATTCCAATGTTTCAGTCTCCTAAAATTATAGCTATTTCGCTAGAACTCCATTTCTTCTATCGATTGAGTAAAAAAAACAGCCTATTTACCTATTTCATCTACCCAAAATAGTGGTCAGAAAATGGCAATTTTCCAATTTCACACAAATTTCAAACGATGCCAATTTCAAAATTGGGTCCAGAGTAAACAAGGCAGACATTCCTGGCACTAAAATAACATGTTCTCTGTTCATTAGCCACGTCTCCAGGCCTCTGTTCCATTACTTTTGCTTTTTATTTTGAATTTTTATTCTCACAAAAAATAGAAGATTTATTGTTATGTATACAACTGCATCATTGTTAAAATGGTATAAATAATATAAGAGCACTTGTGCATGAATATAGGACTCGCCAGTTGATGTGTATTGGAGGCATGGTGTGATTTGTTTACTCTTGAACATCGTCAAAAATCAAACATTTTCGCTACTTTGAGCTCAATTTCAAGGTACTTGTCATTGTCATACCAATCAAAATCATCTCTATTTCTGTAATATATCTTCCATTCTATCAAATGAGACCAAGAAAACGAGAATACATCAATAAATACCATACGAAAATCGACTGCAAAGTCGCTGTTTTAATCGAAAAAAACGGTCAGTTTGTTTTTCTCTCATTATGCAGTGTGTACTGCAGGATTTTTTTTATACTGCGCACACTGACCACACAGACCCATTCTTTCACATGTATGCCTACCAGACATTTTCTGCTTAAATTGAGGCTGCTAGAATTTGGGCGTATTAGTACGGCACCAACCTCTGCTTGTAAAACGTACTAGTACGGCACCAACCCCGAAAGGGTTAACCCTTTGAGGGTCGAAAAATTTTCAGAAAAAAATAAATTATTTTTACTTATGAAATGATAGAGAATCCTTTTCCGATCATAACGCCACCAAAATTATGAACTTTGATGGAAAACTATCGGAGTTATGCTCTCACGAAATTAGTGGTATCGATGACATTTACTCATCGGTGATTTCGCCTACTTTGAGCCCTATTTTCAGCAAATTCCAATGTTTCAGTCTACTAAAATTATAGCTATTTCGCTAGAGTTCCATTTGTTCTATCAATTGAGTAGAAGAAATCGCCAATTTACCGATTTCAACTACCGAATAAGGTGGTCAGAAATTGGCAATTTGGCCAATTTCACACAAATTTCAAAATAGGGTCCAGAATAAACGAGACAGACATTCCTGGCACTCAAATAACATTTTATCTGTTCATTAGTCATGTCTCCAGGCCCCTCTTACATTACTTTTGCTTTCCATTTTGAATTTTTTTCTCACAAAAAATAGATTTACTGTTATGTATACAACTGCATCATTGTAGAAACGGTATAAATAATATCAGTGCACTTGTGCAAGAATATTAGACATGCCAGTTGATGTGTATTGGACGCATGGCGTGATTTGTTTACTCATGAACATCGACAAAAATCAAACATTTTTGCTACTTTGCGCTCAGTTTCAAGGTACTTGTCATCGTAAAACCAATCAAAATCATCACTATTTCTGTAATATATCTTCCATTCTATCGAATGAAACAAAGAAAACCAAAATACAACCACAAATACCATACGAAAATACACCCGAAATTCGCTGTTTTAAACCAAAAAAAACGGTCGGAGTTGTTTTTTTTCTCATTATGCACTGCGTGCTTCAGGATTTTTTTTTATACTGCACACACTGACCACGCAGACCCATTCTTTCATATGTAGGCCTGCCAGCTTTCTTCCACCAGATTTGAAGGCACTAGAATTTAGGCGTACAAGTACGTGACCGACCCTGGCTGCACTGACGTACTAGTACAGGACCGACCCTCAAAGGGTTAAATTTCAAGTTGCAGTCAAGATGAAGACCTATGAATTTACCCTTCGTGTCTCTTGAAGAGGGAAAAACTGTTGATCATTATGTTTAGTTGGATATTTGAAGCTGTTTCCTAACATGATGTTCAGTGGACCCTCGGATATCGGCTGTTCTGGGTATCGGCCAATTTGGATTTTAACCGCTTTTTTGGCCGAAATTCTATCCAGTTTCGGTCAATTCGGAAATCGGCCGTATTGGACATGTCCCAAAGCCACTCCGCGCGTTCGTGAGTCAGTCTGGCTGTGTCTCTTGGTGAGTGAGCAAGACTCCGTGCATTTATCCAAACATTTCATTATCATCCATTGTTTTTGTGGTTGTCAATTGAATGCAACTGCAAAATAAGCCACCCTGTGCCCAAAGAAAGTTCCTAGTGCCAGCCATTTGGTAAAGAAAGTGAGAAACATGATAGAATTCGAGAAAAAAATTGTAGCAAAGTATGAGAGTGGTGTATGTGTGCTCAAGCTTGCCGGGATGCATGAGAAATCCAAATCAACAATCACTTCCATCCTGGCAAAGAAAGTAGAATTCAAGGAAGCTGATGTTGCGAAAGGGGTAAATATGCTACGAAACAAAGATCGCCAATTATCGAAGATGTGGAGAAGTTATTGTTGGTGTGGATCAACGATAAACAATTAGCGGGAGATAGTGTTGTGGAGTCGATCATTTGTAAAAATGCAAGGCCAGCAAAGGCTGGCTTGAGAGATTTAAGAATCATAGTGGCATACACAGTATTGTAAGGCATGGCAAGGCTGCAAGTTCAGACAAACGTGCGGCTGAAGAATTTGTGCATGAATTCAAGGAGTACGTAGAGGCTGAAGGATTCCTCCCCCAGCAAGTGTTCAAGTGTGGAAACAGGCCTCCTTTGGAAGTAAATGCCAAAGAGGACCTACATCATGTAGGAGGAAAAAGCACTGCCAGGACACAAGCCTATGAAGGATAGGCTTACTCATTTGTTCTGTGGTAACGCTAGTGGGGATTTCAGAGTGAAGCCTTTACTGGTGTATCACTCTGAAATTCCCAGTGTGTTGAAGAAAAACAATGTTTTCAAGAGTAAATTGTGTGTGTTGTAGAAAGCTAATAATTCGTTGACTGGGTCCATGAAGTGTTTGGCCCCAATGTGAAAAAATACCTCCATGAAAATAAATTGCCACTCAAGTGCCTCCTGGTACTGGACAATGCTCCTGCTCATCCTCCAATTTTGGTAGACCTATTGTCTGTGGAGTTAAGTTTTATAACAGTGAAGTTCTTGCCTCCTAAAACCACTCCTCTCATCCAGCCCATGGACCAGCAGGTCATTTCTATCTTTAAAAAACTACACGAAAGCAATGTTTCAAAGGTGCTTCGGACACTGACTTGACCCTAAGAGAGTTCTGGAGGAATCACTTCCATATTCTCCATTCCATAAACCTTATAGGCAAGGCTTGGCAGGGAGTGACTTCCAGGACTTTGAACTCTGCTTGGAGAAAATTGTGTCCAGAATGTGTCCTCAACAAGGATTTTGAAGGGTTTGAGGCTGACCCTGACCCTGTCGACCCTCTGCCTGTTGTGGAATCTATTGTGTCTTTGGGAAAGTCCATGGGGTTGGAGGTGAGTGGCGAGGATGTGGAAGAGTTGGTGGAGGACCACAGGGAAGAGCTAACCACTGAAGAGCTGCAAGACCTTCATCTGCAACAGCAGCAGACCATAGCTGAGGAGCTGAGAATTGGTTCAGTGATTAAGGACATTTGTGCAAAGTGGAGGAGATGCAAAGTTTTGTGGAGAAATACCACCTGACCAAGCTGAAACAAGCCATATCTGCAACATGTTCAGTGACAAAACCTTGTCTCACTTCAGGCAAATCTTAGAGACGCCAGAAACAGAGCTCTCTGGACAGTTTTTGTGCGACGGGTCCAGTGCCTCTCAAGCTGGTCCTAGTGCCAGTAAAAGACAAAGAAGGGAAGTAACCCCAGAGAGGGCTTTGATACCTAAAGTCCTTATGAAGGGGAATTCCCCTTCCTAACAATAATCAGCCCTCCCTCTCTCTTCCCTGTCTTCCATATGCCAAGAAGAGTCTTCAATAAAGGTATGTAATAGTGATTTAAATGTTCATTTATCCATTTCATTAGTCACTTTATTTAGTTCTCATTGCTTTGTGTATGTAAAACTATAGTTAATCTTTAAAAAATTATTTTTGTTAATATTTTTGGGTGTCTGGATCGGATTAATTGTATTTAGATTAATTCTTATGGGAAATGTTATTTCCGTTTCGGATTTAGGCCAACCTTCTGGAACGGATTTCGGCCAATAACCGAGGGTCCACTGTAGTAGGTTTTGTCAGTATTAACCCTTTCAAGGTCCAGAGGCCAAATCTCAGTGTGACAGCCAGGGTCCAAGAATTTAAAAAAATTTTTTGTTATTTTTCTTATGAAATGGTAGAGAATCTTTTCTGAAGGTAATAAATCAAAAAGTACGAAATTTGATGGAAAATTGACGAAATTATGCTCTCGGAATTTTGATGTGTCAGAGATATTTGCGCATCTGGGATTTTGCCAACTTTGACTCCCCTTTTAGGCCAATTACATTATTCCAGTCGACCAAATTCTTAGCTATTTCACTAGTATTACTTCTATTTTATCGATTGAGCACAAGAAATCACCCAGTCAACTGTTTCAACAACCCAATAAAGTAATTGGAAATTTGTAATTTTTGCCAATTTAACACAAAGGTCAAAATATTTCCTCTGTTCATTAATTACGTTTTCAGGCTTTACAAATGAATTTTTTTTTTTTTTATTAACACATCGGCCTCCATTCACTCCTATCAAATACGCTCACACATGCTTGCTGGAAATCCAAGCCCCTCGCACACAAAACTTCCTTTACCCTCCCTCCAACCTTTCCTAGGCCGACCCTACCCCGCCTTCCCTCCACTACAGATTTATACACTCTCGAAGTCACTCTGTCTCGTTCCATTCTCTCTACATGTCCAAACCACCTCAACAACCCTCCTCAGCTCTCTGGACAATCGTTTTGGTAATCCGCACCTCCTCCTAATTTCCAAACTCAATTCTCTGCATTATATTCACACCACACATTGACCTCAGACATGACATCTCCACTGCCTCCAGCCTTCTCCTCGTTGCAACATTCATCACCCATGCTTCACACCCATATAAGAGCGTTGGTATAACTATACTCTCATACATTCCCCTCTTTACTTCCATGGACAAGGTTCTTTGTCTCCACAGACTCCGAAGTGCTCCACTCACCCTTTTCCCTCATCAATTCTATGATTCACCTCATCCTTCATAGACCCATCTGCTGACATGTCCACTCCCAAATATCTGAATACATTCACCTCCTCCATACTCTCTCCCTCCAATCTGATATCCAATCTTTCGTCACCTATTCTTTTTGTTATCAAATGAATTACATTTATATTTTTATTCACAAAAAATGGAAGATTTTTTTTTTTTTCAACAAGTCGCCGTCTCCCACCGAGGCAGGGTGACCCAAAAGAAGAAAATCCCCAAAAGAAAATACTTTCATCATCATTCAACACTTTCACCACACTCATACATAATCACTGTCTTTGCAGAGGAGCTCAGATACGACAGCTGAGAATAGTCCCTCCCAGCTGTCACTATCTCAGACCCCTCCTTTAAAGTGCAGGCATTGTACTTCCCATTTCCAGGACTCAAGTCCAACTAAATCAATTAACTGGTTTCCCTGAATCCCTTCACAAAATGTTACCCTGCTCACACTCCAACAGATCGTCATGTCCCAAAAACCATTCGTCTCCATTCACTCCTATCTAACACGCTCACACATACTTGCTGGAAGTCCAAGCCCTCGCCAACAAAACCTCCTTTACCCTTTCCCTCCAACCTTTCTAGGACGACCCCTACCCGCCTTCCTTCCCCTACAGATTTATACGCTCTCCAAGTCATTCTACTTTGATCCATTCTCTCTAAATGACCAAACCACCTCAACAACCCTCTTCAGCCCTCTGACAAATACTTTTAGTAACTCCACATCTCCTAATTTCCACATTCCGAATTTTCTGCATAATATTTACACCACACATTGCCCTTAGACAGGACATCTCCACTGCCTCCAGCCTCCTCCTCGCTGCAGCATTTGCAACCCATGCTTCACACCCATATAAGAGTGTTGGTACCACTATACTTTCGTACATTCCCTTCTTTGCCTCCATGGATAACGTTTTTTGTCTCCACAGATACCTCAATGCACCACTCACCTTTTTTCCTTCATCAATTCTATGGTTAACCTCATCCTTCATAAACCCATCCGCTGACACATCAACTCCCAAATATCTGAAAACATTTACTTCTTCCATAATCCCTCTCTCCAATGTGATATCCAATTTTTCTTTATTTAAATCGTTTGATACCCTCATCACCTTACTCTTATCTATGTTCACTTTTAACTTTCTACCTTTACACACTCTCCCAAACTCGTCCACTAACCTTTGCAACTTTTCTTTAGAATCTCCCATAAGCACAGTATCATCAGCAAAAAGTAACTGTGTCAACTCCCTTTTTGCATTTATTTTTATTTTATTATTTATTAACACATCGGCCGATTCCCACCAAGGCAGGGTGGCCCGAAAAAGAAAAACTTTCATCATCATTCACTCCATCACTGTCTTGCCAGAAGGGTGCTTTACACTACAGTTATAAAACTGCAACATTAACACCCCTCCTTCAGAGTGCCGGCACTGTACTTCCCATCTCCAGAACTCAAGTCCGGCCTGCCGGTTTCCTGAATCCTTCATAAATGTTACTTTGCTCACACTCCAACAGCACGTCAAGTATTAAAAACCATATGCCTCCATTCACTCCTATCAAATACGCTCACACATGCTTGCTGGAAGTCAAGCCCTCGCACACAAAACTTCCTTTACCCCTCCCTCCAACCTTTCCTAGGCCGACCCTACCCGCCTTCCCTCCACTACAGATTTATACACTCTCGAAGTCACTCTCTCTGTTCCATTCTCTCTACATGTCCAAACCACCTCAACAACCCTCCTCAGCTCTCTGGACAATCGTTTTGGTAATCCCGCACCTCCTCCTAATTTCCAAACTCCGAATTCTCTGCATTATATTCACACCACACATTGACCTCAGACATGACATCTCCACTGCCTCCAGCCTTCTCCTCGTTGCAACATTCATCACCCATGCTTCACACCCATATAAGAGCGTTGGTATAGTTGGTATAGTTGTTTATATCTTACTCTAACTGCCTCCTCTTTTAGTTTATAAACCTTCACCTCTCTTACTTACTGATTCTATTTTCCTTGTATCCCATCTACCTTTTACTCCCACCGTAGCTATAACTAAAAAGTGATCTGATATATCTGTGGCCCCTCTATAAACATGTACATCCTGAAGTCTACTCAACAGTCTTTTATCTACCAGTACATAGTCCAACAAACTACTGTCATTACGCCTACATCATATCTTGTATACTTATTTATCCTCTTTTTCTTAAAATATGTATTACCTATAACTAAACCCCTTTCTATACAAAGTTCAATCAAGGGCTCCCATTATCATTTACACCTGGCACCCCAAACTTACCTACTACACCCTCTCTGCATGTTTCTCCCACTTTAGCATTTAGGTCCCCTACCACAATTACTCTCTCATTTGGTTCAAAAGTTCCTATACATTTGCTTAACATCTCCCAAAATCTCTCTCTCTCCTCTACACTCCTCTCTTCTCCAGGTGCATACACGCTTATTATGACCCACTTTTCGCATCCGACCCTTATTTTTATCCACATAATCCTTGAATTTACACATTTATATTCCCTCTTTTCCTTCCATAACTGATCCTTCAACATTATTGCTACCTCTTCCTAAGCTCTAACTCTCTCAGATACTCTGACTTAATCCCATTTATTTCTCCCCACTGAAACTCTCCTACCCCCTTCAGCTTTGTTTCGCTTAGGGCCAGGACATCCAACTTCTTTTCATTCATAACATCGGCAATCATCTCTTTCTTATCATCCGCACTACATCCACGCACATTCAGACAACCCAGTTTTATAAAGTTTTTCTTCTTCTCGTTTTTAGTAGATTTGTACAGGAGAAGGGGTTACTAGCCCATTGCTCCCGGCATCTTAGTCGCCTCATACGACACGCATGGCTTACGGAGGAAAGATTCTTTTCCACTTCCCCATGGACAATAGAGAAAATAAAAAGAACAAGAGCTATTAAGAAAAAGAAGAAAAACCTAGATGTGTGTATGTATATATATGCATGTGTATGCCAGTGTAGTGTGACCTAAAGTGTAAGTAGAAGTAGCTAGATATACCTGTTATCCAGCGTGTTTATGAGACAGAAAAAAGACACCAGCAATCCTACCATCATGTAAAACAGTTTCAGGTTTCTGTTTCACAGTCACCTGGCAGGATGGTAGTACCTCCCTGGGTGGTTGCTGTCTACCAACCTACTACCTATATTTTGCATTTAATTCTCCATAATTTAATCCCACCCCTCTCCCCATGGTGACATTACAAATCCCTGTCTAAGACCTACTTTTACCGGGAAGTAATCTCCCTCTCTCCTACACAACCCAACCTGAGCCTCACTATCCTCATAAAAACTCTTTACAGCCTTCAGTAACTTACTACCAATTCCATACACTTGCAACATTTGCCACATTGCTCCCCTATCCACTCTATCATATGCCTTTTCTAAATCCATAAATGCAAAAAAAACTTCTCTACCTTTATCTAAATACTGTTCACATATATGCTTCACTGTAAACACTTGATCTACACATCCCCTACCCACTCTAAAGCCTCCTTGCTCATCTGCAATCCTACTCTCTGTCTTACCTCTAATTCTTTCAATAATAACCCTGCCATACACTTTACCTGGTATACTCAGTAAACTTATTCCCTATAATTTTTACACTCTCTTTTATCCCCTTCCTTTATATAAAGGAACTATACATGCTCTCTGCCAATCCTAGGCACCTTCCTCTTTCATACATTTATTAAACAAAAATACCAACCATTCCAGCACTATATTCCCCCTTCCCCCTGCTTTTAACATTTCTGTCATGATCCTGTCAGTTCCAGCTGCTTTACCCCCTTTCATTCTACGTAATGCCTCACGCACGTCCCCACACTCACATCCTGCTCTTCTTCACTCCTAAACGATGTTGTACCTCCTGGCCAGTACATGAAATTACCGCTTCCTTTTTTCATCGACATTTAAAAGTTCCTCAAAATATTCCGCCATCTACCCAATACTTCCAGCTCCCCATCTACTAACTCCCTACTCTGTTTTTAACTGACAAATCCATTTGTTCCCTAGGCTTTCTTACCTTGTTTATCTCACTCCAAAATTTTTCTTGTTTTCAGCAAAATTTCTTGACAGAACCTCTCCCATTCTTTCATCCGCTCTTCTTTTGCACTCTCTCACCACTCTCTTCACCTTTCTTTTACTCTCCATATACTCTGCTCTTCTATTAACACTTCTGTTTTGTAAAAACCTCTCATAAGCTACCTTTTTCTCTTTTATCACACCCTTTACTTCTTCATTCCACCACTCACTCCTCTTTCCTCCTGCACCCACCCTCTTATAGCCACAAACGTCTGCCCCACATTCTAATACTGCATTTTTAAAACTATCCCAACTCTCTTCAACCCCCCCACTACTCATACTTGCATATCCCACCTTTCTGCCAATAGTTGCTTATATCTCACCCTAACTTCCTCCTCCCTTAGGTTATACACTTTTACCTCTCTCTTACTTGCTGTTGCCATTTTCTTTTTGTCCCATCTACCTTTTACTCTAACTGTAGCTACAACCAAATAATGATCTGATATATCTGTTGCCCCTCTATAAACATGTACGTACATCCTGAAGCCTACAGATCAACCTTTTATCCACCAATACATAATCCAACAAACTACTTTCCTTACGTGCTATATCATACCTTGTACAGTGGTACCTCGACTTACGATATTTTTTCATTCCAGAATGCTGTTCAAGTGCCATTACCAAACAAATTTATCTCCTTAAGAAATGATGTAAAATAGACTAGTCCATTTAGACCCCCAAAATTACACTTACAAAAGCATTTAAAAAAGTAAACTTACATAAAAGGGTGTGTTTGGGGACCATCGTAAGTCGAGGTATCACTGTATACAGTGGTACCCCGGTTTACGATGGTCCCCAAACTTACCCTTTTATGTAAGTTTATTTTTTAAATGCTTTTGTAAGTGTAATTTGGGGTCTAAAGGACTAGTCTATTTACAACATTTCTTAAGGAGATAAATTCGTTTGGTAATGGCACTTGAACAGCATTCTGGAATGAAAAATATCGTAAACGGGTACCACTGTATTTATTTATCCTCTTTTTCATAAAATATGTATTACTTATTACCAAACCTCTTTCTACACATAGCTCAATTAATGGTTCCCCATTTACATTTACCCCTGGCACCGTAAATTTACCTACTACTCCCTCCACAACATTTTTACCCACTTTAGCATTAAGATCCCCAACCACAAGTACTCTCTCACTTGGTTCAAAACTCCCCACACACTCACTCAACATTTCCCAAAATCTCTCTCTCTCTCTCTCCTCTACACTTCTCTCTTCTCCAGGTGCATAAACACTTACTATAACCCACTTTTCACATCCAACCTTTATTTTACTCCACATAATCCTTGAATTTATACATTTATATTCCCTCTTTACCTGCCATAACTGATTATTCAACATTATTGCCACTCGTCCTTTAGCTCTAACTCTATTTGAAACCCCTGACCTTATCCCATTTATTTCTCCCCACTGAAACTCTCTTATCCCCTTCAGCTTTGTCTCACTTAAAGCCAGGACATCCAGCTTCTTTTCATTCATAACATCTACAATGATCTCTTTCTTATCATTCACACAACATCCACGCACATTCAAACATCCCACTTTGATGGTTTTCTTTTTCTTTTTAGTAAATCTATACAGGAAAAGGGGTTACTAGCCCATTGTTCCCGGCATTTTAGTTGACTTTTACAACACGCATGGCTTACGGAGGAAAGATTCTTATTCCACTTCCCCATGGATATGAAAGGAAAAGCAATAAGAACAAGAACTATTAAGATAAAATCAAAGAAAACTCAGATGAGTGTGTATACATAAACGTGTACATGTATGTGTAGCGTGACCTAAGTGTAAGTAGAAGTAGCAAGACGTATCTGAAATCTTGCATGTTTATGAGACAGAAAAAAGACACCAGCAATCCTACCATCATGCAAAACAAATACAGGCTTTCGTTTTACACTCACTTGGCAGGACATTAGTACCTCCCTGGGTGGTTGCTGTCTACTAACCTACTACACAAAATAGAATTATCGAATAGAATTATCGATGCTTATTGCTTGGGCAGCATTGAAAATTGGGTTGGGTAAATATTCTGTTAGTGGCATAGTTTGTGAAGGACCTGCGGGCTCAATTTTTTTTTACCCTCCCGCGAACTGTGTAATATCAATTTTACGTCATGTTAGATAAAAATGTGCCGCAGTTCTTCAATCATGCAATATCTATAATGTGCAACATAAACTCATGCTAAATGACGGTCTTCTGTATATCAATATACAGTATACTACATAACATTTTGTTTTCTACAGAGATCTTGTGTGCTGGAACCAATCTTGGTAGTGTGGCCATGTGGAAATTTGAGGAACATAAACCTGGTGAAGATGAGTATTCAAGTGACCCTGAGAAGGATTGGAAGTTACAGAATCCTTCAGTCATCTCAGGGGCAGTAAAACAGGTAAAGATTTATTTTCATATGTGTAAAATTCCATTGAAAGTGAGGTGCCATAGCTGTTGTAGAGTATGACTTATCCAATAATAATTAACAATACACAGTACTAGTTAAGGGTAATTAAAAGGTATTCATTGAAACAGGTGTTTAATACATTTTTAACACTTAGACTGTGTCTGATGTACACTGTCAGGGGACGAGGCTGTCTGACATATGCTGTATGTCAGCCTTGTCAGGCTGTGCCTGACGTTCAGCTGACATTCATGCCAGACATTCATGCTAAATAAGCCACCATAGGCCCAAAGAAAGCTCCTAGTGCCAGTCCTTTGGTAAAGAAAGTGAGGAACACCGTAGAATTGAAAAAGGAAATCGTAGAAAAATATGATAGTGGCATACGTATTGCCGACCTCGGCAGGATGTACAGGATGGTGTCATCGACCATCAGTTCCATTGTGGCGAAGAGAAAAGAAATCATGGAAGCTGATGTTGCGAAAGGGGTGAATGCGATAACGAAACAGAGATCACAAACAATTGAAGAAGTGGAGAAATTGTTGTTGGTGTGGACCAACGAGAAACAGTTAGCGGGAGATAGTGTTGTGCAGTGTTGCGGATCCCGAACTAATTTGTTTATTTAAACAGATCGTGTTTTTACTATTGTGTACATTTTATTATCATAATTGTATATTTGAGATATTTCCATTATTAGCTAAAACGAAATGTCTTACTTTATACTATTATTTGATTTAGCTATGTCTTAGGTAGGATGTTACCTTGTAAAATGCTAGTCCATTTTACTGTGCTGTTCATGTAGTGGGAGACCACTAGTTGGAGTGCCGGTTACATGTTTAAGTACTGGCCGGTCTCCCCCTAAAGTCATGTGACCTACATGACGTCAGTTTACCAAACATTGGTACTTGTCAGTAGGTTCACACACCCTCTCCTGGTTAGGAGTAGATTCTCACTCTCTTAATGATCATATTCTCTCTCACTACTTGATCCAAGCTCTCAGCCTTAATACAAATTCCCTACTCAAGGAATATTACTTAGTCTTGACTGATATCTAATATAATAATAATAATAATAATAATAATAATAATTTTTATTTCAATGCATGTTACAAGTGTACAATGTTATTGGTAGTTACAAATATAATACAATTATAAAACTGTAATGCAAGGAGAGCCACTGGCATGCCATGGCATTAGGGCAGTTTATTCTAGAGACTTATTCACTAAGTACTTAATGCTAAAGAAATTGATTGAGTTTATTCTAGTTCTATATTATTTAAATTATTAAATGGTTATACATACTATTTAAAGACAATACAAGAGAAATTGGTTGAGTTTAATCTAGTTGTAGAATTTATTTCAAATTACAGTATGTTGATGCTATACTAGTATAATAACAATACTAGAAATAGTTTTAGAGTTTCATCTAGGTATATATTTTATTTCAAATTAAGAAAATGATGATACTATAAGATTTTAAATGACAATATGATGATATGAGATTGCAACAAGTGTTAAGGAGGATGAACATATCAAAATGAGATCTTCTTAAGTAAAATAATATTGGGTTTGGAAGTTTGTTACAGTATGAGTATTTAGTAAAGGGTGAGTAGGTGACTTTTGAGAAGAGTCTTGAATTGATTTTCCGACAAGGTTAACTTGATATTTACTGGTAATGAATTCCAGATTTTGGGGCCCTTTATGTGCATAGAATTTTTACATTGGTTAGTATGGACTCGGGGTATGTCAAATAGTGATCTGTGTCTTGTGTCATGTTCGTGGGACCTATTAAAGTTGTTGAGGAGAATTCTGAGCGCAGGGTTAATATTAGCATGTAGAGTTTTATGTATGTAGAAGGCACATGAATAGGTATGAATATTTTTATGGTGAGTAGTTTTAAGGTTCTGAATATAGGTGGAGTATGCTGTCTAGAGTGGGAATTTGTTATCATCCTGACTGCAGCCTTTTGCTGGGTTATGAGTGGTCTAAGGTGATTTAATGTTGTTGAGCCCCATGCACAGATTCCATAGGTGAGATAAGGGTAGATAAGAGAATGATATAGTGCAATGAGAGCTGGTTGAGGCACATAATAGCGTATCTTAGATAATATACCTACTGTCCTTGAGATTTTCTTGGAAATTTGTTGTATGTGTGTTTGGAATTTAAGACTACTGTCAAGGTGGATTCCTAGGAATTTTCCCTCTGTGAGCCTTGTGATGGGTGAACCATTTAGCGTTATGTTAAGTGGAACATTTGTAGCTTTGTTTCCAAACTGAATGTAGTAGGTCTTGTCCGTATTGAGAGTAAGCTTATTTGTCATCATCCATGTTGATATTTTCTGTAATTCGGCATTAACTGTGTTGGCTAGTACGACTGGATTTGGGTGAGAGAAGACATATGTTGTGTCATCTGCAAACAAAATGGGTTTGAGTAGTTGTGATGCATTCGGTAGGTCATTTATGTAAATGAGGAATAGGAGTGGCCCCAGGACACTACCTTGAGGGACACCGACTGTAATTTGTTGTGTGGAAGAGTTCTCTCCATTTGTGTTCACGTACTGACTTCTGTTGCTAAGGTACGACTTTAGGTAGTTGAGGGGTGCCCCCTAATACCATAGTGCGCTAGTTTTGTGAGCAATAAATCATGGTCGACTGTATCAAATGCTTTGCGTAGGTCTATGAAGATTCCCAGCGGAACCTCTTTCTTCTCAAGTGCGGTGTATATTAACTCTAACATGTGTGTTATAGCATCGTTTGTGCTCTTGTTGGTCCTGAATCCAAATTGACAGGGGTTTAGTACATTGTGTGAGACGAGGTAGGAATAGATCTGTTTATGAATTAATTTTTCGAAGATTTTAGAAAGCAGTGGTAAATTTGAGATTGGTCTGTAATTGTTCAAGTCAGTTTGGTCACCTCCTTTGTGGATCGGGGTGACCCTAGCTATTTTGAGAATTGATGGGAAGGTTGAAGATTCAATGGATTTATTGAATAATGCTGCTATAATTGGTGACAGTACATGTGTAGCTTTTTGTACATAAAGGGTGGTAAGCTGTTTATGTCTCCTGCTTTGTTTTTAAGGGTGTTGATTATGTGTGAGACTTCAATTGAGTTGGTAGGAGCTAGGAATAGTGTATCTGGGTAGGTGTTGGTGAGGTAGTCTGTTGGACGAGTGTTCGAGCTTGGGATCCTACTCGCTAGATTCTTTCCTATGGTGGAGAAGAAAACATTAAGTCTGTTTGCTGTCTCAATTGGTGAGAGTAGGGGTTCGTCTGTTTTTGATAATTTGATGGTATTGTTCGTGGATATCTTTTTATTTCCTAGAATTGTAGATAGGGTTTTCCAGGTCTTTTCATATCACCTTTTACGGTCTGGAGTCTGTTCTCATAATACAATTTTTGGACCTTCTTATCAGGCTAGTAAGGATTGATGAGTAGCGTTTGGATTGTTCTCTGGTTATTAGACCCCTTCTATATTGTTTTTCATATTGGTGCCTCTTATTTATGGATTTAAGGATGCTGGGTGTTAGCCAGGGATTGTTAAGTCTCTTAGCTGTGATCTGTTTAGTTTTTCGGGCAATGTCTGTTATAGAGGTTGTGTTTTTTAAGAAAGTTCTTGATGCATTCATTAATATCTGAGTGTGTTTCCAATTGTTAAGCCAGTCAATGTTCGTCATAGCTGATATAAAATTATTAACAGCAGACTCATTATGTAGTCTGAAGGTAACTTTTGCAATTTCTTGGGGCAGAATGCCTAGGTTAGTTATGAGAAAGGTAGGGTAGTGGTCTGTGGTGTTTTCTGTGATTATGCCTGATTTTTGAGGAGATATTGTGTTAGTCCAGATGTGGTCTAGTAACGAGGTACTATTATCAGAGATTCTTGTAGGTTTTGATATTGTTGGTAGTAATAAGCAGTTGCTCATAGTGTTTGTGAATTCAGTTACCTGCGGGTCTTGGTCATGTAGGAGATTTATGTTGAAATCTCCTGTGAGCAGCAAATGATCTTTGTTAAGGCGTGAATCGATTATCAGGTTTCCTAGTTTTTCACTAAAGTGGCGGATGTTTGACTGTGGTAATCTGTAGATGTTTATCACTGTGAGGGGTTTTTGCAGGTCTTTTGATTTAAATTTAGCTATAATATATTCTCCATGTTCATCCCTTGTACAAGAATTCTCGATACAATCGAGTTGATCTGTATAATATATTGCTGTTCCACCCCTCGCTGGTCTGTCCTACAGTTGTGAATGGCTGTGTAACCTGGGATGGCATAGATACCTGTAGTATCAGGCTTTAGCCAGGTCTCAGTGAGTGTGATGATTGACATATTGGACTGTAGGGATTGGAGTAGTGCTGTGAGGTCATCATAATGTTTGCTCAACGATCTAACATTGTAATTGAAGATAGTTAAGTTATTGTTGGCTCTGAGTAATGTCTTTGCTTGATCAGCTGTGTAATAGTTACAATTGCTGTTGGAGTCATGTAAGTCATTTAATAATAGGTTGATATCAGGATCAATGCCTGTAATCATATGGATTAATGTGATTCTATAACTAGACTTGGGAACAATAGATTATGATAACTTAATGATATGGTATTAGATTAAAGTCTTACTTGCTAATGGATTAACACAATTATGTGCAAGTGTTTACAGGAATTTTTACAGTGATATAGGATATTTGAAAATGTTAATGATATACTAATTTAACTGTCTAATGATTGGTTAGAACAACTTCAATGACTAGTATTAAATTGGTATGGAAAAATAAATTTTTGATTCAATGTGGCACTGGTTGAAACTTTAGTATATGAAAGGCAATAAGAGGTTAATGAATGCAAAGAGCTATTGAACTAGAAGTTAAAATAGATTTGACTAATATTAAAAGTAGTTTTGATTAAATTGAAGTTAATAAAGTGACTGAAGTTGGCTAATGGTAAAAGGTATTTATAAGATATAAGTAAATGATTGCACTTATCAGGTAGTTGCTTATAAAGGAAATATTAAGTAAGTCACATATACAATGAGGTAGTTGTTAGAATATATGAATACAATTAAGCAAATAAAGTGACTGAAAGTTGACTAAAGTTGGCTAATGGTAAACAGTATTTATAAAATATAAGTAAATGATTGCACTTATCAGGTAGTTACTTATAAAGGAAATATAAAGTAAGTCATATACACAATGAGGTAGTTGTTTGAATATAAGAGTACAATTAAGTAAATAAAGTGACTGGAATTTGCTTTTGGTAAAAAGGTATTTGAAAGTATGAGTAAATAATTGCACTTATTTGGTAATAGCTTATAAGAAAAAAATACATCTGTCTTTATTGAGACTATATCAGTTGCTACATTTATATAGTGTATCTTTATGTTTTACACTGCAGGAGAACTTTGTAACATACTCTAAGTATTTATATGTACAGTGGTACCTCGACTTACGTTTTTAATCCGTCAGAGAGGGCATTTCTTAAGACGAAACAAACGTAACACGAATCAATTTTCCCCATAAGAAATAATGGAAATAAATTTAATCCGTCCAAGACTTCCAAAAGTAGTTAAATAAAATATTTTTTAGAACTTTTGGACATTAAATAATACACAATTTAATAAAGAATACATAAATACACATGCAAATATTGTACAATAACATGTCACTTACATTTATTGAAGAGTTGTTGATGTGTGGAGGACGTGAGGAGGGGAGAAGGTGGAGTAGTATGCTAGTGTTTGGAAGAGGAATCCCCTTCCATTAACACTGCAGGTACCAAGTTCTTTTCTGGGGTTACTGGCCTTTTTCTTTGAATGCTACACTCCCTGCATGAATGCTACACTCCTGCATGAATGCTACACTCCTGCATGAATGCTACACTCCCTGCATGAATGCTACACTCCCTGCATGAATGCTACACTCCCTGCATGAATGCTACACTCCCTGCATGAATGCTACACTCCCTGCATGAATGCTACACTCCCTGCATGCCTACTACACTCCTGCATCCTTGCTACACTCCCTGCATCCTTGCTACACTCCCTGCATCTTTGCTACACTCCCTGCATGAATGCTACACTCCCTGCATGCCTACTACACTCCCTGCATCCTTGCTACACTCCCTGCATCCTTGCTACACTCCCTGCATCCCTGCTACACTCCCTGCATCCTTGCTACACTCTTTGCATCCCTGCTACACTCCCTGCATCCCTGCTACACTCCCTGCATCTTTGCTACACTCCCTGCATGCCTGCTACACTCCCTGCATGCCTGCTACACTCCCTGCATCCCTGCTACACTCTCTGCATCTTTGCTACACTCCCTGCATGCCTGCTACACTCCCTGCATAAATGCTACACTCCCTGCATAAATGCTTCACTCCCTGCACATTCTTTACCACAGGCTTAGCACTAGGAGCTTTCCTTGGACCCATGGTAGCTTATTTAGCAGTTGCAAGCACTAAAAACAGTGGAATAATTACAATATACTGGTATGAATGCGTGGGTGTGGGTGGGTGGTCGCTCCGCTTGTAAACAATAGCACTGACGCTCCTGGAGTGCGCCCAGCTGGGCTCCAAGCGAACAGGTCCGGATCGAAGGCGTAAGACGAATCAAACAACGGATGTCGCATTCAAATTTCTTACGTTATAAGTAACGGATATCGAATATAACGTAAGGTGATAACAACGTAAGTCGAGGTACCACTGTATGTATTAAAGAGCATGAATTTTACTAAGTTGGATCAGTCTAATAATCCCCATTATAAATAAAAGGTAACAATTTTCTAAAGAACAATTAGAATAGAGCCTGATTTGACGTGTTGTTACAGAAGGGGCCAAAACAGGCTTAGTATTTAGGCCCTTATGATAACAAGTGGGGCCTGTCTGGGATTTTGATCCGAGGGAAAGGAGAAATGATCATTGATCTGTCTCTTTATTTTCTTTCATAATGTCAGGACCTTCTGAGACACAAGTACACCTTTCTGATAGGGAGCTAGGTCTCAACTTAATATTTGACAATCTGTACAGAGAAGTCTCTAGAACGGGAAGTTGCTAACTTGTTTTGACTCCCAGCAATGATGGCTACTGATGTTTGGCTCTCGCACCACTCACCCAGAAAACAAGCAACTACGTGGTATAAGGAACTGTCTCTTCCCATTGCTATCGGTATTAGCGATACCTTTATTGGGCAGAATGAAAAGATTGATTTTAGCAAGTTCTTGGTAAGTGCCTCCCTATACGGTTGGAGCTCTGGGGATTGTTTTGTCTCCTCTCTGTTGGTGGACATGCCTAGAGCATCCACACGATGGGAGCTAGCATGGTTGTTGCTGTTGTTTTCACCCTTAGTATTAGGACCAAGAACCTTTCAGTCATTTTGAGTCACTGCTGTCCTGGGATGAAGCATATCATTCTAGTTGGTACCATGTGTTGAAAGGTTAAAAGTTAAGGGGTGACATTTTGGAACAGAACCTACTCAGGTTCCTTATTGTTCATTGCAGATTAATGTGGACTTCATTAATCTGTTCTGCAGCCTGCTGTTGGCATTGTTGGTTCAGCTACTGTTCTAGCTGTTAATGCTTGTGCCTCTTGCAATTTCTATATATAGAAATCTTTGTAGCTATTGTTCTTATTGTCTGTCTTGCAGACATTGAAGTAAGATGAGAAGCAAGACTGTATTTGTTCAAGCTTTTATGGAAACAGTGTGTGTGGTGTGAGATTATCACCTCTGGTCCTCTGAACGAGTGTTCAGCGAGATGAGGAAAAAACTGTAAGGGCTACTCTTGGAGAGAGAGAGAGAGGTCAGGTGACACTACAGTCACGGGTGACATGTTAGTCGGGTGACACCACATAGAATTCTTCAAAGGAATTTGCCTAAGTAGTAAAGGATGTCGAACTACTGTCACTTGAAGAGACTAACAGGATGTTACGCCGGGAAGTCACTGGTTGAGTCGGACTTGTCAGAGGAACTTATGGCAAGCGACATGTGCTTTCTCGTATTGTTTTCTCGGTGTGAGCCAGCGATTGTCTTCCTGTCTCTGTTACAGTAGAACGTCATTTAGCACGAGATTATGTTGCACTTATGGGTTTGCACGATTTAAGTCTTGCACATTATCATCTTACACGATGTAAAGATGATATTACACGGTCCCGGCAGGAGGGAAAATTTTTAGCACACGGTCGCCCGGTGGGTTAAACCATTGAGTCAGTGGGGAGTCCTTGTGCCATCCCCCGCCACCCTCACCCACCCACGCATCCCCTCCCAGCATTCAGTTTGGTTCGTACAGTGCAGGACGATAAGTATCGGGAAGCTCGCTGTGTTTATTTACATTCATTTCCTCATTTTATTGCATTTTTATAAATATACCAAGCAATCATGGCACCCAGTAAGCATACAAGTTTTCCAGCAAGTGAAAAAGAAAAAGTTTAGCGTTCAAGTCTAGGAATTTCAAAGAAAATTAAGATATTAGATAAGCTTAAGAGTGGCTCACGGTGAGGGATATAGTGAGGGCCTATGGCCTTAATGAAGGCCAGTTCGACGATTAGAAAGAATGAGGCAAATATACGAGCTTGTGTAATGAATAACCCAAAAGGGACCTCATGAAAAGAATGACACGTAGGTCCCAACAAGTAAATAAAACTGAAAACTTGTTGCTTGAGTTGATCGAACAAAAACAAAGAAAGGTGCACCACTTAGTTTTCTCTTAATTAGGGAAAAGGCCTTACAGTTGTTTAAAGCAGTGTGTGATAAGGAAGGAAGGCCTGAAAACAAGTGTATGTTTACCACAGGCTGGTTCAAGAACTTTAAGTTGCATAATAAGTTACATAATATTAAGTTTTCTGTGAAAGTGCTTCAGCTGATCATACAGCAGCAAGTAATTCCTGCTGAATTTCAGGAACTTATTTCTGAGGGAGGCTATGAGCCACAGCAAGTTTTTAATGCTGCGAGACAGGTGTTTTCTGGAAGAAAATGCTAACACGAACTTTATCAGTCAGCAAGAGAAAAGTGCACCGGGCTTCAAGGCAGCGAGGATCGCTTCACCTTGCTCCTTGCGGATGCATCAGGTGTGGATAATGAGAGGTGTGGATAAAAACACCTTACCAGTAATTTGGAAGTCAAACCAGTCAGCATGGATGACAGAGGAAATATTTAGACTGGTTTAAGCATCACTTTTTTCCTGAAGTCAAGTTTTTACCTGCACAGCAAGAACCTTGCATTCAAGGCTCTCTTCATTCTTGATAATTCCCAACTCATCCACAAGCTTTGCTGGATGTGACCCCACATATAAAAGTTGTATTTTTACCTCCAAATATAACATCTCTGATACAACCACTGGACCGGGAGTTATTCAGACATTCAAGTGTAACTACACAAAAAAATTATAAAACTAGTTGCATCAATGGACTCTGACTCCAACCTGGCAGTACCAAGCTTCTGGGTAAATTTTACATTGCAGATGCCATTAGATATGCTAGAAGTGCATGGAATGAATGACCCAATCAACATTAAATGCAGGCTGGAAAGTTATGGCCTTCTAGTAGTTAATTCTTTCCTGGTTTTTCCCTTTGCTTGAGAGTCAGGTTCAGGGAAAATTTTTCAGCTGGCAAGAGATTACCAGGTGATGGTTTGAAGATATGAATGAAGATGATTGAATGAACTCTTAGAAGATGCTGATGAAGACAGGAGTCCAGAGGAAATGTTGGCAGAGTTCGAGCCAGATGCAAGGCAGGGAGATAACAGAAGAAGATGAAGAAGAACCTGAAGAAAAGAGTTACATTGCAGCAGTTACGTGAGCAGTTCCATATTATTGGTAAAGGTGCAGACTTTTTCACTGAAGAGGACTCTGACAAAGCTAGAAGCAGGGCTTTGAAATGGGGTCTAGACCAGCTGATGATGCCTTACCATCAGCTGTATAATGTAATGCAGAATAAAAAGCTCAGAGATCCATTACAGAATTTATGCACACTGCAATACAACCATCGACTTCAGCACCAGAACCTCTACCATCCACTTCTACCGACAACCAACAAGCATCCACCTCAGCCAGTAGGGCCACACCATCCATATCCACTCTTCACTACCATCCACAAACATCATTACCCACAATTTAAGGTAAGAAATATATTATTTCTATTGCATTTGTAGTCTTAAGCAGTAATAGATCATGACAATGCACTACAATTACATATCCACTTCAGCCCAGTAGGGCCACACCATCCATATCCACTCTTCACTACCATCCACAAACATCATTACCGACAATTTAGGTAAGAAATACTATAATTTCTATTGCATTTGTAGTCTTAAGCAGTAATATATCATGACAATGAACTAAAATTACATATTCGCCTTCAATTTTTGCAAGATCTGTTGGTCTAAAAACTGGTTTGGCTTTTGGGGACCTCAGAAACGTAACCCTATTTTTTCCCATAAGTTCTGTTAATTATTTAAGACAAAATTATCTAACACGACTTTTTCAGGAACGTAACTATCGGTAAATGACGTTCTACTGTACTGTCTGAGCCGTTGCTCCAGCAACATGTGTTGTGACTCATTTAGGGGGACCTTAGAGAAGCGGTTTTCTTGCCACATTGTCTCGTCTGCTGCATTTCTTCTGAGTATCTTGCTTGGAACTCCTTCGCGCCTGAAGAAGTCATTTTGGAGGTATTCATGTCCAGCAGACGGTCATGAGAGTAGAGACGCGACGGATACTTCAAGAAGAGCCAGATGCTCTTCGTATTTATTTCAAGACGTCGTTGTTCTTCATGCCTGGGATAGGTTTCACTCCCCCGCATAGTATTTCTTGCATGCTTCCTGACATACTAGCCTCTATATTACAAGCTGTCCCTGAGCAGAAGTTGGTATACTTACACACTAGCCTCTGTAGACAAGCAGTCCCTGAGCAGGAGTCATCATATACTTCTGACACACTAGCCTCTATAGTAAAGCAGTCCCTGAGCAGGAACCTGCCTATGCCTCCTTACACACTGCCTCTATATTACAAGCTAGTCCCTGAGCAGAAGTTGGTATACTTCTGACACACTAGCCCTATATTACAAGCTAGTCCCGAGCAGGAGTCGGTATATACTTCTGACAACTAGCCTATATTACAAACTAGTCCCTGGAAAGTTGGTGTACTTCTACACACTAGCCCCTGTTAATAAGCTACCCTGAGCAGGGCTGCACTCATCTGACAACTATGACAAACAGTCCCTGAGCAGACGTCTGTTTGTTTCCACTAAACGGGAGTATTTAACAGAACTTGATTGACTGTTCTGCAAAGCAAGTAAGTCTGGGGCTGACATGGGGAGAGTGTATACAAAGTCAACACTTTGACACACTAGCCTGACAAACTAGCCCTGAGCAGAGGTCTCCTTGTAATTCCGCCAGATTGGTATATTGGGACCTTGAGAGAAAATGGCTGTATGCTGCATGTGCGTAAAAGGTTTCAGAATATTGAGGATATGGGGATTATGGAAAGGCAACGCTGCCCCACCTGGGTTCCTCTTCCATTAGCGTTTCGCCATCACCCTCGTCTCTGTTCCATCGCTGTGGTAGCATCGTGTTTTTTGCCCAACAGTGTCTGCCCACAGTCTGTGGCCTGTTTGTTAAAAGGCCCCCGGCAGTTGATGGTTAGCCTACTGTTCAAATCACCCTGGCTGTCTCGCTGACTTCAGTTTTCACTGATAGTGTTTTGACTATCTAGTGTTATTTATATGTTCACCGTGTTCTACTATGCCTTTTAGTGTTAGCAAGCGGTTGTGGTTAGAAAATTATTACAGAAAAAAACTTCATGAGGTAATGTCTGAGGTGTCCACCCTTGATTCTTTCCGGTTGGGAGCAGTGTCGTGAGCCCGGCCCGGACCCACTACTTCTTCAGTGCTCTAGAGGAACGTGCTGGTATTGACGGGCGAAATTCTGTCTATAAGGTAGCAAGACTCTCAGCAATGGAACCTGAACTGACGCCAAGGTTATGCGTTTGGCACTGAGTTGAACAAGATGGGTGGAAGGGTCCGTTTCAGTTTCAGCGTTCTACCATTGTTAAGACTTCCCATGTGTTGGGGGTTAAGAGATGATCACAGATGGATCCACCGTCAGGGTACAGCGGAAAGATTTTAACGGACTTTTGATGTAAAATGCAGAACTTTACAAGAATTTGGGCATGGGTTTAACTCCACAAATGTCGGGAACTGTGTTTAGTTTAGGTCCAGGAGCTTGTCTGCTGATGACTGCTTGTGTGATCATCTTAATCTGTTCCCTTACCAAACTTGACTTTGTTGAAGGAGGGGTTGATGTTCATCCGACCTGAAGGGGTCATGACTCCCCTCTACACACACCCACAATTTTTCTGTGTTATCCTTAACTTAAATCTATAAGCTGACACTTTTGGCCTTGACTGTAATTGAGAATTTAAACTAAAGTTACCAAAGTATTGATGACAAAGTTCCAAGTAATTATTGGTCCATTTATATATCTATATACGTATTCTCATGTTTAATGTTTTTTATTTCAACAGTTATGAGGTTCATTTAACTAGATTTCATGATGTGGAGGTTGAGTGGGAAGAGGCATGACCACTCTTCACAATACCCTTGAAGCCACTCCAGCTTCTAGAAGGGTAGGATTTACCTTTAACAGATTCTTCCATTATTCTCCATGTACAAAAAGTTATACTGGTGTTGTTTGCAGGATGTTCCAAAACATTAACTTGGAGTTGTATGGGTCCCCGCACTGTTAATACGCTCCCTCATAGGGAGAAGAATTTTTTTTTTCAACAAGTCGGCGGCTCCCACCGAGGCAGGGTGACCCAAAAAAAAAAAATCCCCAAAAAAAAAATACTTTCATCATCATTCAACACTTTCACCCACTATACATAATCACTGTCTTTGCAGGAGCGCTGATACGAAGCTGAGAATAGCCCTCCCAGCTGTCACATCCCAGACACCTCCAAAGTGCAGGCATTGTACTTCCCATTTCCAGGACTCAATACAACAAATCAATTAACTGGTTTCCCCGAATCCCTTCACAAAATGTTACCCTGCTCACACCCAACAGACTATGTCCAAAACCACGCTCCATTCACCCATCTAACACGCTCACACATGCTTTCTGGAAGTCCAAGTCCCTCACCAACAAAGCCTTCCCCCTCCCTCCAACCTTTTCAGGATGACCCCCACCCCGCCCTTCCTTCCCCCAGATTTTACGCTCCCAAGTCTTTCTATTTGATCCATTTCTAAATGACCAAACCACCTCAAACCCTCTTCAGCCCTCTGACAAATACTTTTAGTAACTCCACACCTTCTGATTTCCAACCAAATTTTCTGAAATATTTACACCCACATTGCCCAGACAGGACATCTCCACTGCCTCCAGCCTCCCCCGCTGCAGATTTGAACCCATGCG
>WNWK01017737.1:0-41699 GCA_009830355.1 Cherax destructor
TTTTCTTTTTTTTATGTAAAACTATAGTTATTCTCTATAAAATGTTTTTTTGTTAATTTTTTTGGGTGTCTGGAATGGATTAATTGGTTTTACATTTTTTTTGGGGGAATATTGTTTCGTTTTTTGTACGATTCAGTTTTCCAGACTTTTAGAACGGATTAACATGAAAACCGAGGTTCACTGTACTAAGGAAATCGAACCAAAGTTGGAACCTTCCTGAAGAGTAAAAAATTTTTTTCCCAAAAATTTAAAAATATTGTCAAAATTTTAAAAAAAATCTTTTGAACTTGATGTAAAAATTCTTCTGATGCCCATAAACAGTACTGTGAAACAGAGAACTTTGAAATAGTATTTTAATCTGCTAACCTATTTTTCATTTAATCTCCATTTTCAAATTGAAATTTCCCCATTGTAATTTAAACTCCCTTATACATACAAAATTTTGGGTGTTGTGTTTAGTATGTACAAAATTACAAATTTAATAATTTTTTAGAAAATTATAGTTAGCGTAAAAGGGATTTTCCCGAAACGTGCAATTCATTGTAATATTCTTTAATGGCCCCTAAAATAGGCCCCTTGAAAAAGGGGGGTTTGAAAATGGCCTTTTTTTTCAGTAAAATATTTTAATAATAGTCCATTACTTAAAAATCGGTTGTCTAAAACCCGCCCGGTGGCCCCCAGCCCCTGGGAAATAAACCCAATTGAGCTCATTTCCCATTTTTTAAAGCGGTGACTGCCACCCACGCCTTCATACCAAGGCAATTACAGGGAGGCGGGAGGTAGCAGGGAGGCAGGGGAAAGGGAGGGAGGGGGAGGGGGGCGGGAGGTAGGGGAGGAGGAGGTAGCAGGGGGGGGGAGTGAGCAGGGAGGCAGGGGGTAGCAGGAAAAGGCAGGGAGGGAAGGGAGGGGGAGTGTAGGGGATGCGGGGAGTGTGGGGGAAGGAAAGGACTTGGACCTAAAGGAAGGAAGGGGGACCCCCTTCCAAACACTAAACACCCCCTTTCCCTTTTCCCCCCTTTCCCTTTCCCTTCCAAAATAAACCCCAATGAAGGTAAGTGTCAATTTATTACTGTTTTATACTAATCACCCCTTTGGCGCTTGCCCCAGCCCCCCATTTTTTGCCCACTTTTTGGGGAAAATTTTGTCTTGGCCCCGACCGTATGGGACCTGCCCCACTAGTGCCGCGCAAAATAAAAAGGGCCTTTAGGCCGCCCCCCACGCCCCCTCCCACGCACATTGTCACGCAGTCTAGCATTGTTTATCCCTTGAGTAAAATTTCACCCCAGGAGTTTATAAAAACCATTTACAGTGGAAACCCCGACTTACGATGGTCCCCAAATCCCCCTTTTTATGTAAGTTTTTTTTTAAATGTTTTTGTAAGGGGAATTTTGGGGGTTCAAAAGGGCCCAGTCTTTTTTTACAAATTCCTTATGGGGAAAAATTTCCCTTTTGGTAATGGCACTTGAACAGTTTTCCGGGAATAAAAAAATATCATAAGCCCCGGGGTCCCCCTTATTAACAATTCATTTTTTTTTTGGCCCTTGATTATTGTTTGTGACTACTAAATAAGCACCATGGGCCCAAAGGGGCCCTAGTGCCAGTTCTTTGGTAAAAAAAGGGAAAACTTTTGTAGAAATGAAGAAAGAAAAATAGAAAAAATATGATAGGGTGAAATATTGGGGCTCCCCAGGATATACAAAAAAAACCCATCAACCATCAGTTCCTTTTGGTGGCAAAGAGAAAGGAAATCAGGGAAGCTAATGTTGAAAAGGGAAAAGGTGAAAAAGATAACAAACAAAATCACAAACAATGGAAAATATGGAAAAATTTTTTTGGTGTGGATAAACCAAAAACTGCTAGCGGGAAAATTTTTAAAATCCATCATATGTAAAAAAGGCAACCCTTTTGTTTTGGTTTTGAAAAAAAATGCCTGGAACCAGTTTGGGGTTTATAAATTTAAGGCCAGAAAAGGCTGGTTCAAAAACCCCTTAAGGGCCAACTGGCATACACAGTGTTGTAAGGAAAGGTGGTTTAAATTCAGATAAAGAGGGGGCTGAAAATTTGTGCGTGATTTTAAAAAGAATATGTAGAGGCAGAAGAATTTAAACCCCAACAAGTGTTTAATTGTGGAAACAGGCCTTTTTTTGGAAAAAAATCCCAAAACCCCACATCACACAGGAGGAAAAGGCAATGTCAGGACCCCAAGTCTATGAAAGCCCAATTTAACTCTTATGTTATGGGGAATGCTAGGGGGGATTTAAAAGTGAAGCCTTTACTTTTATCCTCTAAAAACCCCAAATTGTTCAACAAATACAGTGTTGAAAAAGGGAAATTGTGTGTTTTTTGGGAAGCCCAATGCTAAGGATGGGTCACTGGGGAAATTTTCCGGGAAAAGGGTTTTTAATCAAGTGTTTCCCCAAGTGTGAAAAAATACCCTTTTGGGAGAATAAATTGCCCCCAAGTGCCTCCTGGTAATGGAGAATGCTCCTGGTCATCCTCAAGATTTGGAAGACCAAATCCCCAAGAATTCGGGGATTTGAAAAAAGTGGTTCTTGCCCCAACACCACTCCTCTCCTCCAGCCCTTGACCAGCAGGTCATTGAAAATTTTTAAAAACTGTACACCAAAGCAATGAAAAGGTTTTTGATGAAAATTTCAGACACTAGATTGCCCCTAAAAAGTGTTCGGGAAGGCTCACGATATCTTCCTTCATGGGCCCCCTTATAGATAAAGTTTGGCGGGAGTGACCCCCGGGACGATGAACTCGCTTGGAGAAAGTTGTGGCCAGATTTTTCCCCCAGGGGGATTTTGAAGGGTTTGAAGCAAACCCCTGATGACCCTTGGAAGGGGAAAGATTGTGGAATTGGGGATTTCAAAGGGGTTGGATGGAATGGAGAGGATGTGGAAGAGTTGGGGAGGACCACAATGAAGATCTAACCACTGAAGAGCTGCAAGAGCTTGGGGCTGCAACAACAACAAAACAGATCTGAGGGAAATTTGTTTTAGTGGAGGAAAAAAAGATGTAAGGGCCTTCTTCAGAAAATTAAGGAGATTTGTGCAATGTGGAGTAGGGTGCAATCATTTGTGGAGGAACATCAATTTTACAAAAATGTTGCAATCCGTTGGCCCACTTTTTTCAATGACAATTCCATGTCCCATTTTAGGGACATTTTAAAAACCCCCGAAAACAGAGCTCTCTGGGGAGATATTTGGCCTTTCAGGTGTGCAGTGAATCACAAGCTGGTCCTAGTGGGGTTAAAAGACAAAGAAAGGGGGAAATGACCCCAGATGAGGACTTGGACCTAGAGTCCTTATGGAGGGGGTTCCCCCTTTCCCAAAAATTTGGGTTTCTCCCCTCTCCCTCCTACCCTCTTCCATCCAACAAACCCGTCTTCCCGTAAGGGTTTAAATGCCACATTCATTTTATTCATTTGTATGTAAATCTATCTTTAAGGCCCCCCAATTTTTTTTTTTCCCCAAAATTCTGGGTTTCTGAAACGGATTAATTGAATTTCCATTTTTTTCTTATGGGGGAAAAAAGTTTTGGTTTTACATTTTGGGTTTTTGCCCTCCATCTAAGGATTAAATCAAAAACCCAGGGATGACTGTTTATCTCATTGTTTTCTGTGTAGATAAAGTAAAATTTCCCTTAAAAAAAATTTTTTTTAAAAACTTTTGGGGATCTGGAAAGGATTAATTTGATTTTACATTATTTCTTATGGGGAAAAAAGGTTTTGAAAAAAGGCATTGCATGATTTAAAACTGAACCCATGATAAAGTTATCATTTACTACAGTAATGGTTTCCCAGCTCAAAATTTTAAACAATGATAAAAGTGAACATTTCCATTGTAATTGTTTGCAGTGTCTAGCTCCATCATTTCTTCAGTGTTACAAGTTAACACAGTCTGCTTTTAAATTGAAATAGAACACCAGGGTAAGATTTTACTGTGTTCTAAGATTGACTTGTCCTAAGTTTTCTTAGGACTGTTGAACACTCTTCTTCATATTTTGTTACTAGATACTGAGCTTCTTTTAGTTCACTTTTCACAGTTTCATATTTGATTCAAGGATGTGCATGTTTGAGCATGTTAGATAGGAGTGAATGGAGATGAATGGTTTTGGGACTTGATAGCTGTTGGAGTGTGAGGAGGGTAATATTTTGTGAAGGGATTCAGAGAAACCAGTTAGCAGACTTGAGTCCTGGAGGTGGGAAGTAAAATGCCTGCACTTTAAAGGAGGGTTTGGGATATTTGCTGTTTGAGTGACATCTGAACTGTCATATCTGAGTGCCTCTGCAAAGACAGTGATTATGTGAATAATGGTGAAAGCACTGAATGTGCCATCTTTGACTGATAGTAGAAATATGATAACATCTACATTCAAGATTATTAAAACACTATTAAAAAGGATGAGAAAAACTTCTAACCTCCCATCAGCCAATATAACAAAGGCTGTCATTGCAAACTAAGAAAGAAGAACTGTCAAAAGGATACACTGAAAGATTAACTTACTGGCTATTTTCTCACTTCTGCTGGAGTGCTCCATACTTTGTGTCTCTTTATTTGCATAGTTTCTACAGAGATTGTCATATGTGGAAAAATCCAAGATTTGTGGTTCTCTATGAAGATATCTTTTACTTGTCTCTGTCACTTTATATGATAGATTTGTTCCTGGCCTAGGGCATAAAAAACCTAATATACGTAAAATGTAAAACATAGGGATTCATTCTGAGACTGCAAATTCTGCCTTTCTTCTAGTATTAGTATTTACCAAAAGATACATGTATGAGCTTATACTATCACCAAATGGTCACATACAAAGAAGAAATAAATTTCTTGAAAACAAATGAAAAAATACAGAATTTAATATTCCTGTGCAATTCAGAGTCAAGAAAAATCCCTAATCTTTGTTTTTATAAAAAATTATGAGCATACTAAATAAGCACGAACATATGCAAAAATAAATGCAAGTCTTCAAAATATTTTTTTTTTTTTAAATTTAAAACCCAAAAATTCAATCATTATCCTCCTCTCTTTTATCCTCCCTCCCTCTTCCCACCAACCAACCAGTCTTTATCTGTGTGAGGCATGTATGTAATTAATCTGTGAATAAACATCTTACTATATTTCACTCCCTCTACTCCTTGTTCTGACTTTGCGTCGATGAACCAACTGCATCTGGCTGGGTGTTCATTTTTTTTGACTTGGCACAAGACACTTAAATTGAAAATCACCTATAGAATTTCATTCAGAATATGCACCTGGATTTCCATCCTATTCTGTTTTCTCTCTGGTCATTCATTCTTATGAATCTTAGTAGAGTGATATTTAATGAGATATGTATAGTAAAGGTGTGTAATGGTAAAAGTTGAAAGTGAACATAGATAAAGTAAGGTGGTGAGGTATCAAATGATTAGATAAAGAAAAAATTAGATATCACATTGGAGGGAGGGAGTATGGAAGTGAATGTTTCCAGATATTTGGGATTGATTTGTCAGCGGATGGGTTTATGAAGGATAGAGGTTAACCATAAATTGATGAAGGATAAACTGATGGTGGGTTGATGTATCTGTGGAGACAATGAGCGTTATCCATGGAGGCAAAGAAAGGAATTTACGAGTATAGTGGTACCAACATTCTTATAGGGTGTGAAGCATGGGTTGTAAATGTTGCAGCGAGGAGGCGGCTGAAGGCAGTGGAGATGTCCTGTCTAAGAGCAATGTGGTGTAAATATTATGCAGAGAATTCATAATGTGGAAATTAGGAGATGTGGAGTTACTCGAAAGTATTAATCAGAGGGTTGAAGAGGGCTGTTGAGGTGGTTTGGTCATTTGGAGAGAATGGAACAAAGTAGAAAGACTTGGAGAGCATATAAATCTGTTGGGGAAGGAAGGAGGGGTAGGGGTCGTCCCCAAAAGGTTGGAGGGAGGGGTAAAGGAGGTTTTGTGGGTGAGGGCTTGGAGCGTCCAGCAAGCGTGGGGAGCATGTTAGATAGGAGTGAATGGAAACAAACTATTTTTGGGGCCTGACGAGCTGTTGGAGTGTGAACAGGGTAATATTTTGTGAAGGGATTCAGGAAACTGGTTAGCTGGACTTGAGTCCTGGAAATGGGAAGTTCAATGCCTGGACTTTAAAGGAGGGTTTTGGGATATTGGAAGTTTAGAGGGCTTAGAAATATAATCGTTTAAGCTGTCGTATCTGAGCGCCTCTGCAAAGACAGTGATTATGTGAGTGATGGTGAAAGTGTTGAATGATGATGAAAGTTTTTCTTTCTTTTTGGGTCACCCTGCCTCAGTGGGAAATGGCTGACGTGATGTTAAAAAAATGTATAGTTAAAAAATCAAGTGGTAGTTACTTCAGTGATCACATGAGTGAATATAGACTGCTTATATAATTGCATTCACACAGGAAACCTATAGTGTATAGTATTGTTTACACTCAAGAATGGAATGAGACCAAATTTTTAGGCGTAACATAGTTGACTTATTCGTAGATACTACTACTCAGTAAATCCACCTTAAATATACAATTCAAATAAAATTGATCAAACCCTTTCCATTCATCTCATTATTAGTACATCAAGGGACCACTGTAACATTGCTTGGATAAAAGAAAAATAAGGTTTGGAATATTTTCTAAGAAAAATATATACAGCCTCTCCTCAATGACGGAGTTCCGTTCCTAAGACCACATCGGTAAATGAATTCTTCGCTAAGTGAGAGGAATACTATAATGGTAGTGGGTTTGTGTCAGTCATCTTTGATATTGTTTTAATGTCACCTTTGCACCATTTATAACATTTCTGGTATATTTTTAAATGTTTATACGGCAGTGTACTATATATTGTAATAAACTGAATTTAGGAAATCGGCTCTAATATACATTATTTAGGTATGCATACTGCCCCTCTGCTACACTCTTTGCCTCCCCGCTATACCCTGCATGCCTGCTACACTCCATGCATGCCTGCTACATTCCCTGCATGCCTGCTACACTCCCTCATGCCTGCTACACTCCTACCTGCTACCTCCCTCCCTACCTGCTCATTCCCTCCCTACCTGCTACCTCCCTCCTACCTGCTACCTCCTTCCCTACCTGCTACCTCCCTCCGACCTGCTATACTCCTTCCCTACCTGCTCACTCCCCTACCTGCTACATTCCCTCCCTACCTGCTACACTCCCTACCTGCAACACTCCTCCCTACCTGCTACACTCCGTGCATGTCTGCTACACTCCTTGCCTCTATGCCTGCCTACTACACTCCCTGCCTCCCCGCCCTTCACCTCCCTGCATGCCTGCTACACTCCTTGCCTCTATGCCTGCCTGCTACACTCGTTGCCTCTATGCCTGCCTGCTACACTCTTGCCTCATGCCTGCCTGCTACACTCCCACTTGCCTGCTACACTCCCTGCCTCCCTGCTCCACTCCCTGCCTGCTACACTCCTGCATGCCTGCTGCACTCCCCGCATGCCTGCTACACTCCTTGCCTTTATACCTGCCTGCCTTGAATTCTATCATGTTTCTCCTTTCTTTACCAAAGGAGCTTTACTAGGAACTTTCTTTGGGGCCATAGTTACTTATTTTGCAGATGCACTTAATCAATAACCACCAAAAACAATGGATTATAGCAAAATGTTTGGATGAATGAGCAGAAACTTCCTCACTCGCCATAGACACAGCCACACTGACTCAGGAGCGCGAGTGGCTGGCAGGCAGGAGGGTGGACGCATCCCAAAAGCCAATTAGCGAAATAATGTCCAATAACCAGAAGAAAATTTCAGCCGAAAAACCGGCCGAGTAACGCGGTAACAGTTGGCCGATAAGCGGAACGGCCGATAACTGAGGGTCCACTGTATTGTATAAAAACATAATAAAACATAATAAAGAATGTAAAGAAACAAACTGGTTTTATAAAGTGTACATATTTACCTTGGAGAACAGCGCTGGCTACACTCTTAATGCTACACTTTATCAACTTCTGCTTTAGTATCGTACATATCGTAGAAGTACTATGCTGGTATGCCTGGCCAGATCCACAACCCATACCTCGCTTGTGTTTATGATTTCATGCTGTGCATTCAATGGACATCCTCTTTTCTTCTCAGCACTGTCCTTTGCACTTACTTTCTTAGGACCCATGGTTAGAAAAAAAGAAACTTGGCAAAATAACTGCACAAACGTAAGCACAAAAAAAATGCTTCTTTCAGCGAGGTAAATGTGGGTGGGTCTTGGGAGAGATATATAGGTTGTCAAAGACACTCCTTGTAAGGATGGTTACGATATATTTACAGTATGTGAAGGGAGATCCCAGCCCCGTCCGTTCAGCTTGTATGTCTGTGACTTGTGAGAGGAACGCCTATGCGAGGCTATGCACATGCGCTGAGCCTCTGACGTCAGCGGGTATCGTGACGTCACACGCAAGGACCAGCTGTATAACTAGGATGAGCGCTGATACACTACACAGTGTATATATAATACTGACACGACATAAACACGTGTACTGCTGAGCTGATGGTGTGGCATTAGCTGCACCAACTAGTGGTGGCGTTCTGAAACTCGCTTATTATTATTATAATAGGGAAGCGCTAAACCTGTAGCATTATACAGCGCCTGTGGGGGGGGAAGGGATGGAAGGTATTCAGGTTTAATTTAGGGAACTGGAGCACATATCCAATTCCATAGATCAAGAGCCCCTCACCAGCATCAAGGAACCTCCCTTGAGGGGGAAGCTCACTTGTAACTCGGATTTTGGCTCGTAACTCGGAGCAAAAAATTGACCAAGTGACGACTCGTATCTCAAAAAACTCGTATGTTGGGACACTTGTAAGTCGAGGTTCAACTGTATATTGTAATAAACAGAATAGAGGAAATCAGCTCTATTATACATTATTTAGATATGCATTCTGGTCAGAGAGCCTGTCATAAGTCTGTCGTCAGTAAATGAGTACGTCACTAAGTGAGGAGGCTGTATACATAGTTCAGATAGTGGTTGTATTTAAATGCAAAGAAGAATTGCAGCATATACATTCTGAACTAATTGTTAATATACATACAGTATTCCAGGGTAACACCCAAGGCAATCCTTCAGTTCACAAGTATAGTAGTACAGTGGTCCCTCGACTTTCGGTCATAATCCATTCCAGGAGCTAGACCTTAACTCGAATTCTTCGAAAGTCGACACCTTATTTCCCATAAGAAATAATGTAAATACAATTAATCCGTTTCCACCCAAAATATTCACCAAAAATTCATTTTTAAAGAATAAATACTATACAGTGGACCCCGACTAACGAAAGGATCATATAACGAAAAAATCGTGTAACGAAAGCTTTTTTCGCTCGTGTAGCGAAAATGGGCTCGTGTAGTGAAACGTATTAGACCTGTCCGCCTGCTCTGCGCCTGCCCTGCGCCTGCACAGGACGTCAGTCAAGCATTGTTTACCACTGAGAGAACATTACCCAGCGTGCTCTTTCAAACATTCACAATAAATTTGTTGTATTTTTTGGTGGTTTAGTGATTGTCACTGTGAAATAAGTCACCATGAGTCCAAAGAAGCTTCCTAGTGGCACCCCTGTGGTAAAGAGAGTGAGGAACACTATCGAACTGAAGAAAGAGATTGTTGAAAAATATGAGAGTGGTGTACGTCTGAGTGAGCTTGCCAGGATGTACAAGAAAAGTGCATCTACTATTGGCACTATCCTGGCAAAGAGAAATGAGATCAAGGAAGCTAATGTTGCAAAAGGGGTTGATATGTTAACGAAAAATAGATCAAAAACAGTGGATGAGGTTGAGAAGTTGTTGATGGTGTGGATCAATGAAAAACAGATAGCGGGTGATAGTATTTCCATGGCGATAATTTGTGAAAAGGCAAGGAAGTTGCACGCAGATCTTGTCAAGACAATGCCTGGAACCAGTGGTGAGGCGAGTGATTTTAAAGCCAGCAAAGGCTGGTTTGACAGGTTTAAGAAACGTAGTGGCATAACAGTGTTGTGAGGCATGGTGAGGCAGCCAGCTCAGACAAACGTGCAGTTGAAAAATTTGTGAAGGAATTCAAGGGGTTCTTAGACACTGAAAAATTCGAACCCCAACAAGTGTTTAATTGTGATGAAACAGGCCTGTTTTGGAAGAAAATGCCCAACAGGACCTTCATTACTCAGGAGGAAAAGCACAGCCAGGACACAAGCCTATGAAAGACAGGCTAACTCTTATGATGTGTGCCAATGCCAGTGTTGATTTTAAAGTGAAGCCTTTACTGGTGTATCACTCAGAAAATCCCAGAGCCTTCAAGAAACACAGTGTTAACAAGAATAAATTGTGTGTGCATTGGAAGGCTAACACCAAGGCATGGGTCACTCGGAGATTTTCAAGGAATGGTTGACTGGAGTGTTTGGCCTAGTGTGAAGAAATACCTCCTGGAAAAGAATTGGGACTCAAGTGCCTCCTAGTACTGGACAATGCTCCTTCTCATCCTCACAACTTGGAAGAGTTGTTGCCTGACAGCTTCAATTACATAAGAGTGAAGTTCTTGCCTCCTAACACCACTCCTCTCATCCAGCCCATGGACCAGCAGGTCATTGTAAACTTCAAGAAACTGTACACAAAGCAGTGTTTCAGAAGTGCTTGTAACCAAAGCTGAATCTGGACACAAGAATGAGAGAGAGAGAGAGAGAGAGAGAGAGGAGAGAATGGGAGGCAGAGTAAGAGAGAAACATTTATATACAAGACTTTGTGCCACTGTGTGTTGAGATAGGGTAGAGATAAAGGGAAGAACAGTGTATGTCACTTACACATGTTTTTGTAGTGTATCTAACACATATTTGTTATGGTATGCTTTTCATGTTTGGGTATATATGTAACACACATGTTTGTTAGCAATATATATGTAACATGTTTGTTGGAGTGAGGAGTTCACTATAGAGGTCTACCCTTAGGTCTACATGAGTCTACCCACTCAGTCAACCCCAAGGTACTTAGGTCCTACCTCAGGTCTACCCAGGTCAACCCATGTCTACCTCAGGTCTACCCCAAGGTCAACCCCAGGTGTATCTACCCTCAGGTCTACCCTTTGAAGGTGATGTCCCAAGGGACAGTGCGGAGGCCGAGACTCTGGTGCTTGCAGCGTTGCCTGGGGTGCGTGCCCATACTCTTGCAGCTTCCAGCATTATCGAAAGTGCCCCCACACTACTGAAATTAGATTCATCCAGCCGCCTGGTGCCACACGAGCCTGGCCCATGACCTGGCATGGCCTGGTGCACGACTTGACCCATGGTCGGCCTACGAGACTCTTGGAACTCACCAAGGTGCACACAGTGGAGGTTTAGCAGCAGATCGGCTGTGGAATTATAGTTGACCTTTTCTGAAGCCATAGTGACGGTCACGAAGAAACGAATGGTAGTGGAAAAGGTGTGACATCTGGCCTGAGATTATTGTCTGGAGCATCTTGTACAGTGACTGATGGGAGGATGCTGGTGTGTACTTGATCATCTTGTACAGTGACTGATGGGAGTGATGCTGGGTGTACTTGATCATCTGTACAGTGACTGATGGGGTGATGCTGGTGTACTTGATCATCTTGTACAGTGACTGATGGGAGTGAGCTGGTGTGTATGATCATCTTGTACAGTGACTGATAGGATGATCTTTATGTGTACTTGATCATCTTGTACAGTGACTGATGGGGTGATGCTGGTGTGTACTTGATCATCTTGCAGTGACTGATGGGAGTGAGGCTGGTGTGTACTTGATCATCTTGTGCAGTGACTGATGGGAGTGAGGCTGGTGTGTATGATCATCTTGGCCACAGTGACTGATGGGGTGATGCTGGTATGTAGCAGTGATCTTGTACAGTGACAGTAGGAGTGATGCTGGTATGTGCCACGATCATCTTGGCTGCAGTGACTGATGGGAGTGAGGCTGAGTGTGCCTTGATCATCTTGTACAGTGACTGATGCAGGAGTGAGAATGCTGGTATGTACTTGATCATCTTACAGTGACTGATGGGAGTGAAGGCTGGTGTGTACTTGATCATCTTCGCCTGGCGAGCTGATGGGGGGTGGTAGCCCTTGCCAGTCTCTCTGTTTCTGAACATTCCTATGTGCAGCTACTCTTTCACAAAGGTGTGCCTTTGGCTGGTCTTTGCTAGATACTAGATGGAGGTTATGCTAGCTGAACCTCCTCTCTCTCTCTCTCTCTATCTATCCTCTCTTTCCCTCCCTCCCTCTCTCTTTCCTCCCCTTCTCCCCTCCCTCCCTCTCTCTTTCTCTCTGGCTTTGTTCCCCTTCAGTTTCTCCCTCTTTCTCTCCTTCCTTGACTTTAACCACTTCCCTGTTTTCCTTCTCTTCCCTCCTCTCCCTATTTTTGTGGCTTGTACACATTACTCCCCTACGTGTATCTGTTCCTCCTTCATCTGTTACACCTGTTTCTCTGGTGCAGTGTTGCCACCTGCATACTCGAAGTAGTAGCCACACACCTGGGTAATGCACTTGTCAACAGTGCTGTACACTCCTGGAGTACTGTACACCTGTCCCAGTCAGCTCTGTACACTCCTGGAGTACTGTGCCTTGTCAGCAGTGCTGTACCTCCTGGAGTACTGTACACTTGTCAGCAGTGCTTCAGCACACTCCTGGAGTACTGTACACTTGTCAGCAGTGCTGTACACTCCTGAAGTACTGTACACTTGCCTTGGTGCTGCCACTCTGAAGTACTGTACACTTGCCAGCAGTGCTGTACACTCTAGTACTGTACACTTGTCAGCAGTGCTGTACCTCTGGAGTACTGTACACTTGCCCAGCAGTGCTGTACACTCTGAAGTACTGTACACTTGTCAGCAGTGCTGTACACTCCTGAAGTACTGTACACTTGCCAGCAGTGCTGTGCACTCCTGAGAGGTACTGTACACTTGCCAGCAGTGCTGTACACTCCTGGAGTACTGTACACTTGCCAGCAGTGCTGTACCTCCTGGGGAAGTGCTGTACACTTCTTGTCAGCAGTGCTGTACACTCCCTGAAAGGAAATTACTGTACACTTGTCAGCAGTGCTGTACACTCTGAAGTACTGTACACTTGCCAGCAGTGCTGTACACTCCTGAAGTGTTGTGCCCTTGCCAGCAGTGCTGTGCGCGTAGTGCTGTACACCTGTCTGATGGTGTAATGGCATGTCTGTACTCACTGATTTGTGTTCGCGTGGGTCGAACCATGCTTCCTGACACAAGTTGGAAGCTTCGGCGTCTGACAGTTCTGGCTTCTGGGTTGGCCAGGCCAGTCATAGCCACTTTTACATTCTGTTCACTGTACTTCCACTGTTACAATCATAGATGTTGTTATAATGGAAGCGGTGCTCTGGGAGGCAGTGCACTCCTGGGACTCAGTGCTCTCCTGGGAGGCAGTGCACTCCTGGGAGGCAGTGCACTCCTGGGAGCAGTGCACTCCACTTATGGATGTAAATATGTTACTCTTTGATGTTTGTCCTCTGGTAATGTTTATATGTCATTACTTGAATAGGGTAAAACTTGCTAATTTTCTTAAATAGCAACATGCTTCTTGCCGAATAAGGCAAGCGAAAATTTATTAATGTTTCGAACCTAACGAAAAAAATATATTTCATTGTTTGTTTATTATTAAATTATTGTAAACTTAACTAAAATATATTTAGTTGGATTAGCTAAATTAAATTGCTCTGGTTATAATAAGGTTAGGTAAGTTTCCTTAAGGTTCTTTTAATTTCAAGAAATTATTAATTTTACATTAACATAAATGAATTATATATATATATATATATATATATATATATATATATATATATATATATATATATATATATATATGCAAAACAACCACTATGAAAAAATAGAGGAATTCCAAGCGCTTTCGTGACTACTCATTATCAAGGAACTATAAAAGGAAACATGACAAGAGGACTTATATAAGGGCAAGACTACACCTCACAGTCACATCACACTAACAAGACTACACCTCACAGTAGCGTAACATCGCGACTCTGTGAAGGAAAAACGAAGGACCTGAAACTCTTCCAAGAATTAAGATTAGTCCAATTTATCATTAAATTCTTCCAAATTTTATTAGTATAAAAAGAATCCAATTTATATATAAACCAAAAGAAATATTCATATTATTTTCAAAGGGCTGCTTTTAATGAAGCATGATTCTATTATATTTCCTCTCAACCATGGACATTTGATACAACCTTCTCAGCATTTGAAAATCAATTGGATGGTTAAAATCTCTCACATGAATAAATAGAGCATTAAGTCTTGTCCAGTTCTAATGCTATATTTATCATTGTTTAATCTTAGTTCAAGACTTTGCCAGTTTGACCATAATAAACTTTATCGCATATTTTACAGGGAATCTTATAGACACATCCGTCAGCATTTTGGGGGGAATTTTAAAATCTTGATACAGTAAAAGACTTTTGATAAAAAATTCCCCCCAAAATGTGACTGGATGTGTCTATAGATTCCCTGTAAAGTATGCGATAAAGTTTATTATGGTCAAACTGGTAAAGTCTTGAACTAAAGATTAAAACAACATAAATATAGCATTAGAACTGGACAAGATTCTAATGCTCTATTTATTCATGTGAGATTTAACCATCAATTGATTTTCAAAATGCTGAAGGTTGTATCAAGCAGTCATGGTTGAGAGGAGTATAGAATCATGTTTCATTAAGAAGCAGTTTTGAAAATAATATGAATATTTCTTTTGGTTTATATAAATTGGATTCATTTATAATTAATAAAATTTGGGAAAATTTAATGATAAATTGGACTAATCTTAATTCTTGGGAAGAGTTTCGGGTCGCTTTCTTGTTTTTCCTCTCTTCACAGAGTCGTGCGATGTTACGCTACTGGATGTAGTCTTTGTTAGTGTGATGTGACTGTGGTGTGAGTCTTCCCTTTATATATAAGTCATCTTGTCATGTTTCCTTTTATAGTTCCTTGATATGTGAGTAGTCACGAAAGCCTTGGAATTCCTCTATTTTTCATAGTGAGTTGTTTGCATATTTTGATATCACCTGATTACTGTGAATTTTGCATATATATATATATATATATATATATATATATATATATATATATATATATATATATATATATATATATATATATATATATATCTATATATATATATATATATATATATATATATATGCCATTCCATGGATCCATCTATCCCACTTTCGGCTATCTATCCAATTCACAGCCACCCCACACAGCAACCTGCCTACCCACACACCCCTACCCACACAGCAACCACCTAACTTGCGGCAAAGCCTGCCTGCCCACAACAACTGCCTATCCACACAGCAACCCATCTACCCACAGCCACCTGCCCACACAGCCACCTGCCCACACAGCCACACACCCACCCTACCCACATGACCACACCCCACCTACCCCACACAGCCACACACCCACCTACCCACACAGCCACACACCCACCTACCCACACAGCCACACACCACCTACCCACACAGCCACACACCACCTACCCACAGCCACCTACCCACACATACACCACCTACCCACAACAACCCACCTACCCACACAGCATCCCACCTACCCACAAAGCATCCCCACCTCCACACACAGCCACCTACCCCACAGCAACCTACCTACCCACACAGCATCCCACCTACCCACAAAGCATCCCACCCTGCCCCACACTGCCACCCTGCCCACACAGCAACCTACCTACCCACACAGCAACCCACCTCTTACAGCAACCTACCTACCCACGCACAGCCCAACCACCTCCCCACACAACCTACCTACCCACACAACAACCTACTATCCACACAGCAACCACATCTACCCACACAGCCACCTGCCACACAGCCACACACCCACCTACCCACACAACCACCTACCCACACAGCCACACCCACCTACCCACACAGCAACCCACCTACCCGGCATCCCACCTACCCACAAAACATCCCACCTACCCACAGCCATTTCGCACACCCTGCCCACACAGCCACCTGCCACACCTACCACACAGCCACCTACCCACACAGCCACCTACCCACACAGCCACACACCCTACCCACACAGCCACACACCCTACCCACACAGCCCACCTACCCACACAGCAGCCACACACCAACCTTACCACACAGCCACACACCCACCTGCCCACACACCCACCTACCCACACAGCAACCCACCTACCCACACAGCAACCCACCTACCCACACAGCAACCCACCTACCCACACAGCCACACACCCACACAGTAACCCACCTACCACACAGTAACCCACCTACCACAGCAACCCACCTGCCCACACGGTAACCCACCCCTGCCCACACAGCCACACACCCACCTACCACAGCAACCACCTACCCACACAGCAACCACCTACCCACGCAGTAACCCACCTACCACACAGTAACCCACCTATCCACACAACAACCACCTACCCACACAACAACCACCTACCCACACGGCAACCCTGCCCACACACCCACACAGCCAAGTGGTTCAATTTCCTAGCAGCACCAAAACATTTGGCAAGTATGTGCTCTTCGGCGAGCTGCTGGTGTCTGCTGTCTGCTGCTGCTGGTGTCTGCTGCTGCTACCGGTGTCTGCTGTTGATGCTGCTGCTGCTGTCTGCTGCTGGTGTCTGGTACTGCTGCCGCTGGTGTCTGCTGTTGATGCTGGTGTCTGGTGCTGCTGTTAGTGTCTGCTGCTACTGCTGCTACCGGTGTCTGCTGTTGATGCTGCTGCTGCTGTCTGCTGCTGGTGTCTGGTACTGCTGCCGCTGGTGTCTGCTGTTGTGCTGGTGTCTGGTGCGCTGTTGGTGTCTGCTGCTGCTGCTACCGGTGTCTGCTGTTGATGCTGCTACTGCTGTCTGCTGCTGGTGTCTGGTACTGCTACCGCTGAGTCTGTTGTTGATGCTGTGGTGTCTGGATGCTGCTGTTGAGTGTCTGCTGCTGCTGATGGTGGTGGTGTCTGCTGCTGCTGTTGGTGGTGTCTGCTGCCACTTTGCTGTTGTGTGTATTGTGTTGAGATGTACAACTTGTTCACACATCATGTACACTTTTTCATAATCTGCTTCACTTATGTACGATATACATGCACTAATATACAGTATACATACACTAATATACAGTATACATACACTAATATACAGTATACATACATAATATACACAGTATACATACACTAATATGTGAAATTATACATACACTAATATACAGTATACATACACTAATATACAGTATACATACACTAATATACAGTATACATACTATTATACGAGTATACATACACTAATATACAGTATACATACACTACTAGTATACAATTATACTGCTGTTGCATTCTAATATATGTTGGTAATACTCTAAGTGATGCAAGGAGGGAGGAGTATATGGAGAAAAAGAGGTTAAGAGAGTGGTAAAGCAGTGTATAAAGAGAGAAAATGAGAGGATTGGGTGAGATGTTATCAACAAATTTTGTTGAAAATGAAAAAGTTTTGGAATGTAAGTAAGTAAGTAAGTAAGTAAGTAAGTAAGTAAGTAAGAAGTAAGTAAGTAGTAAGTAAGTAAGTAAGTAAGTAAGATTAACAAGTTGAAAACCTAGGGAAAGAATGGATTTGTCAGTTAAAAATAGGAGAGGAGAGTTATTAAATGGAGAGTTAGAGGTATCGGGAAGATGGTGGGAATATTTTGAGGAATTGTTAAATGTTCATGAGGATAGGGAAGCTGTGATTTCGTGTATAGGGCAGAGGAGAATAACATCTTATAGGAGTAGGAAGACAGTTGTGAGTGTGGGGAAGTTCATGGGCAGTGGAGTAGATAAAAGGAGGGTAAGGCAGCTGGGATTGATGGGATAAGATAGAAATGTTAAGGCAGGTGAGATATAGTTTAGAGTGGTTAGTGTTTTATTTAATAAATGTGGAAGAGGGTAAAGGTACTTAGGGATTGGCAGAGAGCATGCATAATTCCTTTGTATAAAGGGACAAAAAGAGTGTAAAAATTATAGGGAAGAGAAGTCTGTTGAGTATACCTGGGTAAAAGTGTATGGTGAAGTTATTATTGAAAGAATTAGGAGTAAGACGGAGAGCAGGATAGCAGATGAACAAGGAGGCATTAGGAAGAGGGTAGGGGGGTGTGTAGACTGAAATGGTACAGTGAAACATATAGGTGAACAATATTTAGATAAGGGTAAAGAGGTGTTTGTGGCATTTATGGATTTGGAAAAAGGCATATGATAGGGTGGATAGAGGGGGCAATGTGGCCAGATATTTACAAATGTATGAAATAGGAGGTAGGTGTATTGAAAACGAGGAACAGTTTTTATGAGGATAGTGAGGCACAGGTTGAAGTATGTAGGCAGAGGGACATTTATTTCTAGTAAAAAAGTAGGCCTTGAACAGGGATGTGTGATGTCACCAAGTTGTTTAATATACATGTATTGGAGATGGAGTTGTAAGAGAAGTGAATGCTCGGTTATTGGCAAGGGGTGTGGGGTTAGATAAAGAATCTAACACAAAGTGGGAGTTGTAACAGTTGCTCTTTGCTGATGACACTGGCCAGGGGATGGTCAGGACACCTCCGGCACCCTGAGCATCTGAGCAGCTATCTTGCATGCAAGATGTGTAGGGGCTGAATTCCAGACAGGAGTGACAGCAATACTAGTTAGTGTCTTGACTCGGCAACGTTAACAAATATGCATACTATCTGAGAACTAATCTAGACATCATTCCATCACTCCCCGACAAATCTCTGATACAAGCTGGGAGAACAAACACATTGCTCAAAGGCTAGAGACATCTTTCAGTCATTAAGGGACTATAAGAACTTTCACTGATTCATTACATTATGGCTCTGAATAGCAGCACACACGGTATTATTGCACGAATTTGCTTGAGCATCATTGCCTTGACTGGCAGCAACAGCACATTAGTACTACTTGACTTTACTGGAGACATGACTTCGAGCAAATGGACGAGAATTTAAATGAATTCAAGGAACACTGAAAACCTGGGAATCTTTAAATGTCACTAAGAAAATTCCTGCTTAAATGTCTCACACACACGAATGTCTATAGCAGAGAATAGTGTCTCTCATGATGAATGAACGGCGGAATGTAGGTAGAGGAGAAATATTTTTCCTGGACGCTGGCTGGTGGTGGCTATTGACGATCTTGGAGAAATGCGCTTACACGAACTCACACAGCAAGCTTTTACGTTGGCGCTCTGGGATGAAAGGAAGACACTCTCGACTTGCTATGTGAACCGGAAACAATGCTGCTGGTACCCAAGATAGGGTGAAAAATACCACAAAGTATTGGCTGGTAGGTAGTGTGATTGGCGGGTGATTTGTTTACCTCAGAGTGAGCGGCGAGCATGGGATGATGTCAGCACTGCTTGACTCGCTGAGCGGGGGTGGGAGGTGGCGCGTCCCGACGTTCGGCCAGTACACCTAATTCTCACAGCAGTGGGAGCGCCCACTAACCCAGGTGGCACAGCCACAATAGAAGCCACAGGAATGAAATGAATATCACTCTGACAAGCGTCAACTTGTAGCACAGAGCGCGATTACCTGGAGTCTGGGAGAGAATTCCCGGGGTCACGCCCCGCGGCGGTCCGTGACCCAGGCCTCCTTGTTGGATGAGCCTGATCAACCAGGCTGTGCACTGCTGAAAAGCGCCCACGCAGTCCAACGTACGAACCACAGCCCGGCTGATCAGGTACCGACTTGAGGTGCCCCTTGTCAGTGCCTGCCAGAAGACAGCCAGGGGCTTGTTGGTAATCCCTGATGTATGCTGAGAGGCAGTTGAACAATCTTGGGCCTCACACTTGTGTTGTCCCTCAACGTGCTAAGTGGACACTCCCAGGTCTTGACATTAGTTTTGCCCCTATTGTGTGATTGGAGACAATATTTCCCAAGGAACTGGTTTTGCTGAAGAAACGACTGGCTTACTTGTATTCTGGCTTTCGGGAAAAGGGGCCCGCACCCTCTGGACTGGTGGACCTGAATGCTTTATTACACAGCAGTAAAGGGTGGATGAATGGCAGGAGACACTGGATGATTTGGGGGGCTGGCTTAGGCTCTACCCCATAAACGGGTTTACTTTTGGCTTAATTGAAAAACCCAGATCAACTCTTGGAGGTTTGCCCAATTAAGCCGGACGGAACACTGCTTCAGGTCTTGGATGATGACGTCACGGGTGGGGGAAGGTGAGTGGCTGGCGGTGGTTGATTTGACGCCTGCGGGGGCACCCTCTCACACTGGCTGCGTCTTCTCTCAAATCGTAAAATACTCAAATCTGCGCCGGGTGCCACCATTTGTTGCGTGGAGGTTCTTTGAGGGGTGGTAGACAGCGAGGGTTTTGGGGTGGTAACTTGGTATGTGAGATCGAACAGATGGGTTTGGGAAATTTTCAGAGCCATAGGCCTGCGTGTCTGTCCTTCACTGAGTCTGGATGGTACTGAGGCACTGCCCCGGGCAGGGCTCAAGCGTTCAAAGTATTGACCTTTTACATGGGTGACCTTTTACATTGGCTAACGGTTGCATCGGATGGTCACGTGACAGACGGTTATCCCCTATGAACTCTCACTGAGCAAGTGACACACTGTACAGTGGACCCCGAGTTCGTAAAAAATTCCTCCTAAAGTCTGCTCAAGTGCCATTGCGACAATTTACTCCCTTAAGGAAAAATTTCACGTAGGGTTTGTCTATTTCAGACCCAAAAATACACTTCCACAGAACTTACAAATTATGCTTACATATGCCCATTTCCGGGTATTCGTTAACCGGTCCACTGTATATACATACAGTGGTACCTCAACATATGGAACTCCCAACTCGAACAGTTATGTAAGTGTATTTCTGTAAATTCTTTTTAATGTATTTTAAGTCAACAGTTAATCTAATTCACATTATTCCTTATGGGAACAAAATTTTTCATTCGGCCTCCAAAGCCTTCTGAAAGAATTAAACTCGTAACTCAATCCACTGTACTTGCATAAAAAAAGTTTCACAGGGTGAGTGTCGGCATGTTGGATCTAGTGTTTACCAGTGAAATCTTACCTCCCTCCTCTCAACAAAACTGTGTATATATTTAGTATAACATAAATTTCTACTACATACTATAATAATAAGTGGACCCCGGTTATCGGCCATAATTTGTTAGAATGCTGTTCGAGTGCGTTGCAAAAGGCAATTTATTCCCCTGAATAATGTAAATTAGATTAGTCTTTTAGACCCCTAAAAATATATACAAAGCACTTACAAAAATACTTACATAATTGTTCAAGTTGAACAGTACAAAATCCGGCCACTGTAATAGTATACAAATTAAATGCGTGTCTTAGAATTCTGAAGCATTGATCCATTAATTTTTATCTTTTGTTGCTATTTTAAAGTACTGATGTTCTAGTGAAGTTCCTGTCTCTGTCCCCCTTCATATACAACTGACCAGCAAAATACTTTATTACGTATATTTAGGAAAACACTAAGCCCATAGGTGTCTCTGCATCTGGGAATCAGAAGCAATCAGGTTCAATCTGAGGAAGGGGGGGAAAAACAAATTCAATGTCTTGGATCAAAAAGCCCATTACCAGCATGAAGGACCTCCTTGAAGATAGTACTTACAGCCTAGCAGTGACATCTTGTGATTTGTTGGTCTTAACTTTCTCCAAGGCAAAAGCTTTAACTGAACTACCTAGTTCCTTTCTACTTTCAACATGTTGGTAACTTCTTGTCTAACAATGCTTTAAACTACTTTTTTAGACACCAAAATTATATTTGCCATTGTTTATTTATTGCTAATTTTTCCATGTTATTGACTCCACATTCCTGAAGGCCTCTATTAAAGGAATCCACAAAAAAACTTTAAAATCCATTGTCATTAATTTGTCTTCTTGTCCACCTCTCAAAATATTTTAAGTCAGACCTCAGGCTAATCAATCTGACAGTTAAACAATACAGTGGCCCCCCCGGAAATCGAACATTCTTCATTCAGGATGCTGTTCAAGTGCTGTTACCAAAAAAATTTATTCCCATAAGGAATGATGTAAATTAGATTAGTCCGTTTCAGACCCCAAAAATACATCTATAAAGCACTTACAATAATAAACTTCAAAAAAGGGCGAGTTGGGGTTTCGATTTCGGTCCACTTAGTAGATGCTCTAAACCCATGGGGGTCATATAGTAAGTACCTGAGAAATAGGATGCAGTCAGTTCTGATTAAGAAGGTGAGTTGCCCATTTTAAGGTGTGCTACTTGCGGGGGTAGAGATGTACCCCTACTATTATCTATTGTTTGAATATTTGTAATCAAAAGTTTATAAAATTAGTGACTCTTACAGATTTCTCTGTAATTTATGCAAGTGATGCTCATAAAGGTGTACATATGAAAAAAATCTCTGCTAAGAGGGTGATTAAGGGGGGGAATCTCACCACTTCTTGTGAAGAACCCTTATACCTGGAGTTTCGAGCAATTCGGGGGGTCAACGCCCCCCCAGCCCTGTAGAGGCCTCATGTTGGACAGGCCTGACCCAACCAGGCTGTTACTGCTGGCCACCGCAGCCCAATGTACGAACCACAGCCTGGCTGGTAGTACCGACTTTAGGTGCCTGTCCCGTTGAACAGCCAGGGGTTTGTTGGTAATCCCCTTATGTATGCTGGGAGCATTATATTTACATAAATAAAGAGAACTAGGCATTTCTTCATATCCCTTGCTGGTTCATTTTTTTATCTTGTTAAGTTACCATATCACAGAAAATCTAAACCCAATAATTTACATATGGTTTTCCCCTCAGTTTCCTTAGTTTGATAAAACTTGGAAAAATAGAAGATGAATAAATGATGTATATAGTTATATTCTGTTGAAGTGCTAAACCTGTTGGCCCTACAATCTTACTTTTATATATATAATACTGTATAGCAGTTTTAACTTGTCTTTGAAATCATAACCATGCTGTTTCTTCCTATGGCTGTTTATTGTATTTAACTGTTCAGTTGATCCTTTTGATGGCTGTGGTAATATTTTGTCAAATAGTCAGACCTCTTCAGACGGGGAAAAGCTAAGATTGTCCTCCCCTTTACTGCTGCTTTCCTCCAACCTTATGGTCATCATTATACTTAACTATGTAAGTTGTTCATGCCATGTTTAATTATTATAATTTAGTAAAATTCTCAATGATGTGTTTAAAAAACTTTTAATTGTTTGTTTGTATCCCTATGAAGTCATCATGCATACCATTAAAATTTTCTAGTGTTATGTTCATGAATATTGAAGTTATTATATGTTTTTCTGTATAATTTCAAGTTCATTATAAATAGCTTCATTAATTTGGAAATTGGGGGAATCTTGTTGGGCTCATACATTGTTACATAACTGCAGCTCATAAGTGCTCACTACCTGATGAATACACGCCATCAAAGCTTGGGGCACTATGGGTGTCTAGTGAGAAAACATTCACTCACTACACTGATCTTAGTTACCTTTGCACCTCTGAATATGAGTACAAGAACATCAGTATTTGGGGCCCGTAGATGAATGAATAGACTGGGGGGGGAAGCCAAACTAAGTAATGAAAAATATTGATAAGCTCTTTTTATTATTATGCAAATACTTCTTTACAATTTTTTTAAAATATTGGCTGTTCCCTGAGGCAGGGGGACCGACAAAAAAAAACACTCATCATCACTCACTCCATCACTGCTTTCCGAGGCTTGCTGATCTACAGTTAAAGCCACATATGCTTCACAATACAGTCAAATTATATTAGTGGCATTTCATGCTTTATAGCCAGAAATATATACTATTATTGATGTTAGTTAACCCTTTCAGGGTCGAGGCCCTCTGTGAAACTCGTTCTCAGGGTGAAATTACCGGGAAAAAATTATTTTTCTTATATGAAATGATAGAAGAATAACCGATCATAATGACACCAAAAGTATGAAATTTGATGGAAAACTAACGGAATTATGCTCATGAAGTTAAGCGGTATCGACGATATTTACGCATTGGCGATTTCGCCCACTTTGAGCCCTATTTTCGGTCAATTCCAATGTTTGTCTACTAAAATTTTAGCTATTTCGCTAGAATTACATTTGTTCCTATCAATTGAGTACACGAAACCACCAATTTACCGATTTGAACTACCCAATAAAGTGGTCAAATTGGCAGTGCAACCAATTTCACACAAATTTCAAAAGATGCCAATTTCAAATAGAGTCCAGAATAAACAGAGACAGACATTCTTGGCACTAAAATAACATTTTATCTGTTCATTAGTCACGTCTCCAGGCCCCTCTTACATTACTTTTGCTTTCCATTTTGAATTTTATTCTCACAAAAAATAGAAGATTTTCTGTTATGTATACTACTGCATCATTGTAAAAACGGTAAAATTAATATCAGCACTTGTGCAAGAATATTAGACTCGCCAGTTGATGTGTATTGGACGCATGGCGTGATTTGTTTACTCTTGAACATCGGCAAAAATCAAACATTTCGATACTTTGCGCTCCAGTTTCAAGGTGCTTGTCATCGTGAAACCAATCAAAGTCTCCTCTATTTCTGTAATATATCTTCATTCTCCGAGCGAGACCAAGAAAAGCGAGAATACAGCCATAAATACCATACGAAAATAGACTGCAAAGTCACTGTTTTAAACCAAAAACATGATTGGAAGCTTTTCCCTCATTATACACTGTGTGGTGCAGGATTTTTATACTTTGCACACTGACCCCACAGACCCATTCTCTCACATCTAGGCCTACCAGCCTTTTCCACTTGATTTGAGGCGCTAGAATTTGAGCGTACGTCAAAAACCCTGAGCGCATAAGCCGTACTAGTGCGACCCGAAACCCTGAAAGGGTTAATAATTATGAAACAAAAATTATGAATCTTCTTTATCAAAGAAAGGAGGAATAACATTGTAAAGTCAGACTTCCTTAGGTGGCAAAAATGTAATGCATTCCAAAAATTTATGTGTATATATATTCCTGAAGACATTACTTACTTCTCCCATGCAATCCTAAAGAAAACAATAAAAGATAATAAATAACAAACAAGTATTTCAAAATGTAGATTACACAAAATATTAAAATTGATCCCAAGAGGTGTCTTCAGACTTTTTTTATTTCAACAAACTGGCCATATCCACCCCAAAACCGGTGACCTAAAAGAAAAACGAGGCAACTAAAATGTTCCTGGCGTTTTAGTTGCCTGTTACTGACTCACTTATGGCTTATGGAAGAAGAATTCTGTTCCACTTCCTGGAGATTCTTCAGACTTTTTTTAACACGTATCTCCCACTGAGACAGGGTGACCCTAGAAAGAAAGAAACACTTTCACCATTATTCACACAGAATCACTTTTTTGTAGGGGAACTCAGATATGACTGTTCAGATGTTACTCCAAACAGCAAATATCCCAAACCCCTTCTTTAAAGTACAGGCATTGTACTTCCCACCTCCAGGACTCAGTCCGGCTAACCGGTTTCCTGAATCCCTTTGCAAAATATTACCCACTGCTCACACTCCAACAGCTTGTCAAGTCCCAAAAATAATTTGTCTCAATTCACTCCTATCTAACACACTCCACAAAGATGCACCTGCTGTATGTCCAAGTGCCTTCACACACAAAACCTCTTTACCCCCTCCCTCCATCCATTCCTAGAACAACCCTACCCCTCCCTCCACTACAGATTCATACATCCTCTAAGTCATCCTATTACGCCATCCTCTCTAAATAACCAAACTGCCTCTTAGCCCCTTCTCAGCCCTCTGAATAATACTTTTAGTAACTCCACCCTTCTTCCTAAGTTCCACACTACGAATTCTCTGCATAATATTTACACCACATATTGCAACAGACCACGACATCTCCACCTGCAACCTCCTCCTTGCTGCAGCATTTTACAACCCATGCTTCACTATACTCTCAAGCTGCGTCATGGACAAATTTCTAGAATTGGTGCAGTCTGTGGAAGTCTTTGAAACATGGTGTCATGCACAGTGGTGTTTTACACTCCTCGCACATAAAATGAGTGGCTGCGTTTTCTTGGCGTCTTTTTATGTGCTGACAAAACTGCTATTCTTCTGAGCCCATTTCTTCTTAGTTGATGGAAGTTGTATATTATTAGGAGAGGGTATTTGATCAGTTTGTGGGCGGTTTTGTATTATATGTGTTGTGCCCTGGTACGCTTGAATAATATTTCCCTGATGACAAACAAACAAAATTCAGCATTCGGTGGTCTGTTGCCCATCTTATCTGGTACATATTATAAGCAATGAGTATTGCAAATGTCCCGCCGGAATGGAAGAAAGAGTTCATGTACACTTGTAACTCTTGCGGGCCTGTCAAGCAACCCAATCTTGTATCCCACATTTATCCACTAAACATGAATATTGAGAATGTAGTCAGTTACAGCTGCAGGTTTTACAGTGGGTTCATTGGTCTCTCTATTCTCCTGTCAGTGTCTGTCATTTCTTTTGGTGAATTGATGTCAACAGTGGACATCTCATTTGTCATGCCACCTTAATGCCATGATGTCATTGGCAGCAAACTACTTACACCTCAGCCACTGCGAGTGCCTCGTTGAACCTGGGCATATGCATATGATTTGCACGCATTGTACCACATACAGTGGACCCCCGAGTTTCGTAAAACTTCACTCCTGAAGTCTGCTCAAGTGCCATTTACCTAGCAATTTACTCCCTTAAGGAAAAATTTCACGTAGATTAGTCTATTTCAGACCCCCAAAAATACACTTCCACAGAACTTACAAAATTATACTTACATAATTGCACGATTTCCGGGGTATTCGTTAACGCCGAGATCACTGTGCAGTGGTCCTCGGTTTACGCGAAAATTCGTTCCAAAATGCTGCTCAAGTGCCATTACCGAGCAATTTACTTCCTTAGAAATAATGTCACGTAGGTTTGTCATTTCCAGACCCCCAAAAATACACTTGCAACAGCACTTACGAAATACACTTATAAATGTTCAGTTTGGAGATGCACGAAAACCGAGGGACCACTGTACTTCTGTGTTTACTCGCAAGAAATCACAGAGTAAGGGGCTTGTGTACCAATTATGAGTATATAATGTATGCTCCTTCTAACCACAACACCTGAGATACCCAATAACTGTGGTATCTTTCAATGTCCTACATCCAGTGTACACAATTATGTCTAATACCAAACTACATTTACAATCCACAAAGCACAAACAGCTTGATACCAAAGCATTTCCCTTTGCTTGGTATATACTGTGAAGAGAATAAAAAGACTCATTAATAAAAAGGGTTCCTGAAGGGATAAAAATACATACTGAACTTTTGTTTCAGATACATAAACACATTCTTTATTTGTAAACCTGTCTTTTTCAGGCCAGTTTTGTCTGAGGGTAATATATGTAAGAGAGGATAAATCTTTTCACTGGGATAATATCCTGGGGAATTAGGCGGTCTGTCGACCAGTATGATTTGATACTGTGCTTATACACATGTGGCATAAGCATTATTGTGCCAAGAAACAGATACACCTCGGCACTTGTCTCCTTCCACCAGTGTAGTTGTGATTTTGGGGAAACAAGTGTGTTTGCCATGCATAAATTAAAGTAGCTGTTACTTTCCCTGACAATATTTTTTCCAGGGGTTTATAAACAATAGTTCGAAACATTAGAGCTCCCCTGGCATTTTTCCCCAAAGGTACAAGATAGCCAGATTACTTTTGAGGTCAAAATTGATGGAGATTAAGAAAAAAATTTTACCCGCTGCCAATCCCAGATGCGGCGGGGGTGGTACTGGTTACTTATAGCTGTTTGTTGTGGTGTGTGGGTGGTTGAGGCTGGCCTGGGTCGTGGACATGCTGAGTCAGTGGCATGGCTCCCAGCCTTGGGTGCTGCATCCATGGCACCACCACTGCCACCACCTACTTCCACATGTGGTATAGTATTATCCATCCAATTGTACAATTTCATTGTCCCTACTATCTGTTGCTGATGTAAGGCCACAGGGTGTACTCCGTCCCTTGGAACAGCATATGACACACTACCAGACTGCATGTGGCCATTGTCACCTTTACTATCTGTTGCTGATGTAAGGCCACAGGGTGTACTCCGTCCCCTTGGAACAGCATATGACACACTACCAGACTGCATGTGGCATCATATAAATCAATGCTTCACTGGTGAATATTCATCTTCTGTCGCTACTCGAATGGTCATTGAGAGCCAGGAAATCACAGTCAATATCACTTGGCATCACCATTGCTCACACCCTGGGGCCCTGGCCATGGGAAGAAATAGAGACGCTTACGGCGTGTTACAGCTGAACGTGAATCAGACGTCCCCGCCCCAGTGGTGGATACTTGAGGGGTCTTGGGGGGTTTTTGGGACTATTTATATCATCCTGAGCATTGCTTTTGATCACTATCTCCTCAAAACCATAGAATTCATCTTCCTTCCACCTCCATCTTTTTGAGCTATCACTTGGGAAGAGAAAAATTCCCAATTCGCTGGGGAGTGAGTGTTTCTTACTGTGAGGCATGGGGAAAAAGGGTACTGAGATGGTATTCCCACAGTGCAATGCAGGCACTCTGATTTTATATACGTACTGTGCACATTGACCATGCAGACCCATTCTTTCACTCATGGCCTACCAGCCTTCTCCTGCTAAATTTGAAGCTGCTAGAATTTTAGTGTAGTACTATGGCACAGACCCCGAAAGGGTTAACGAGATGAAATCATATCTAGTTCATTTTTTTATTTTTTTTAGTTTTGAAAATTGCTTTGTATTTCAAGGTACTCCCCCATTTATTGTACTAAATTACTACTTTGTATACATTTTTTAAAATTGCTTTGTTTTTAAGGTACTCCACCATTTATTGTACTAAATTACTACTCTATATGCTCTTGAAAACTTTGTATACAGTAGGACCCCTGTATCCATGGGGAATACATTCCAAAACCTAAACGGATACCGAAACCGCAGATAGTAGCGAACCCTATATTTGAGTAATTTTTGTTTACATGCATACCTATGATAAAGTTTAATTGATAAGTTATGCACAATAAGTCAAAATTAGTACTTATCAATGATGGGGAAACACTTCATGGCTTTATCATCACTACTATTGCACTTTGGTGTCATTATTAAGCAAAATGAAGGGGTTATTTCGGGCCAGGATAAACGGATAACTGAAACCCCCGAGCCCCGGGCCCACAGGGCAGCGGTCCCTGTACATATAGTATTTTGGAAAGTCAAACTTTTATATGTATAGTGTGTTATGAATTACCAGTTATCCTTTGTATATACTGTATTAACAACATGTATAGTGCTCTTGTAATAATTTTCCACTAATCTTTCCTAACAGTTCTATGAGAAGCTGGTCATGTGGCTAACAAATCTTGAAGTGCCGAGAACAGAAACAGAATTTGAGGACTCTTTCACCCTTAAGATGTTTCTCTTCCAGTTCATCAACTACTACTCCTCTCTCATATATATCGCTTTCTTCAAGGTACAGTTTAGTGTTTAGTTGTAAATTTGCATGAAAGAAAAGAACAATTTTTCTTCTAATCCAGGGATAGGTTTTCTTATGTACAAAGTAGAATCCTTCATGTAATGATTTCCTTAAGAATGTTTTAATGTTAAAAGTTCTGGAAGAATCACTTAAAACATAAGTTGTAGAATTTTGCCTCTTAGTTGACCTTTTTAACATGTGAATCAATTTCTAAAATGGTTTGGTTACTTTAGTAATATAGATCTTGAACAGAAGTTATGTCAAATATGAATATGCTATAGTAAAAGAAGAAATATTAGAGTAAGGAGGAGTCAGTCAGTCAAATTTTATTTCCAGGAATTACATTGTGATGATTCAGCTCAGGGATTACATCTCTGTACATTCTTTGAAATGCCCATTGTTATAAGAAGCAGTTTTGGGCAGACCAAATTAGTATTTACGAGCCATTTATTACTAATACTGATACAGTAAGGCTAAAACTTACGATGTTAGTACGTCCCCAGAAAATCATAAGTTGATTGTTTGGGACTCGGAACTGTTTTTCCCAGAAAAATAATGTAAAATTAATTAATGTGTCCTCGAGCCATAACGTTCCATATCTGAGTTCAATTAATTTTTTCCAGAGAATTTTTAAGCAATATTTTACTTAGAAATAGAAGATGAGAGAGGGTGTTTGTAAGAGTGTGAGGGTGGCTGGTTTGGGTATGGGAGGGTGAGTGGTGTGGGTGTGAAAGGGACAGTGTTGTGTGGTACACAGCCACCCATTAACTGATTGTAAAAGATGATTAGCATCTTGAACCCCCACAGTGGACCCTCGGTTAACGAAGGTTCGTTAACGAAAGCCGGAAAGCAAGCTTTTTCATAATCGGTTAGCGAAAAATTCCTCGGTTAGCGAAAGGTATTAGACGTGTCCGCCTGCTCCGCGCAAGCGCAGAACGCCAGTGAAGTGTTGTTTACCATTGAGAGAACATTACCTAGTGCGCTCTTTCAAAGATTCACAATATATTTGGTGTCTTTTTTGGTGGTTTAGTTATTGTCACTGTGAAATAAGTCACCATGGGTCCAAAGAAGCTTCCTAGTGGCACCCCTGTGGTAAAGAGAGTGAGGAACACCATCGAACTGAAGAAGGAAATCATAAAAAAATATAGAGTGGTGTACGTCTGAGTGATCTTGCCAGGATGTACAAGAAAACTCCATCTACTATCGGCACTATCCTGGCACAGAGAAATGAGATCAAGGAAGCTAATGTTGTAAAAGGGGTTAATTTGTTAATGAAACAAAGATCAAAAACAGTGGATGAGGTTGAGAAGTTGTTGTTGGTGTGGATCCATGAAAAACAGAGCAGGTGATAGTATTTCTATGGCGATAATTTGTGAAAAGGCAAGGAAGTTGCCCGCAGATCTTGTGAAGACAATGCCTGGAACCAGTGGTGAGGAGAGTGATTTTAAAGCCAGCAAAGGCTGGTTTGAGAAGTTTAAGAAACGTAGTGGCATACACAATGTTGTGAGGCATGGTGAGGCAGCCAGCTCAGACAAACGTGCAGCTGAAAAATTTGTGCAGGAATTCAAGGGGTTCGTAGAGGCTGAACAATTCCTTCCCAACAAGTGTTTAATTGTGATTAAACAGGCCTGTTTTGGAAGAAAATGCCAACAGGACCTACATTACTCAGGAGGAAAAGGCACAGCCAGGACACAAGCCTATGAAAGACAGGCTAACTCTTATGATGTGTGCCAATGCCAGTGGTGATTTTAAAGTGAAGCCTTTACTGGGCATCACGCAGAAAATCCCAGACCCTTCAGGAAACAAATGTGTTGACAAGAATAAATTGTGTGTGCATTGGAAAGCTAACACCAAGGCATGGGTCACTACGCAGATTTTCAAGGAATGGTTGACTGGAGTGTTTGGCCCTAGTGTGAAGAAATACCTCCTGGAAAAGAAATTGCCACTCAAGTGCCTCCTGGTACTGGACAATGCTCCTGCTCATCCTCACAACTTGCAAGAGTTGTTGCCTGACAACTTAAATTTCATCAAGGAAGTTCTTGCCTCCTAACACCACTCCTCTCATCAGCCCATGGACCAGCAGGTCATTTCCAACTTCAAGAAACTGTACACCCCAAAACACTGTTTCAGAGGTGCTTTAATATGACCAATGACTCTGAATTGACCCTAAGAGAGTTCTGGAAAGAACACCTCAATATCATGCATTGCATAGGCCTTATAGGTAAGGTTTGGGAGGAAGTGACTTCAGGACTCTGAACTCTGCTTGGAGACCACTGTGGCCGGATTGTGTTGAAAAGAGGGATTTTGAAGGATTTGAGGCTGACCCTGACCCTGACGACCCTGTGCCTGTTGTGGAACATGTTGTGGAAGATATTGTGGAATTGGGGAACAGCCTGGGGTTGGAGGTGAGTGGTGAGGATGTGGAAAGAGTTGGTGGAGGAGCACAGGGTAGAGCTAACAACTGAAGAGCTGCAAGGCTTCATCTGGAACAGCAACAGACCACAGCTGAGGTTATTGCTTCACAGGAGGAGTGAGAGAGATAAGGAGGTGCCTTCTTTAGTGCTTAAGGAGATGTGTACAAAGTGGAATGAGTTGCAGACATTTGTTGAAAGATACCACCCTGAGCAAGCTGAAATGAGCCTTCTGTGCAACCACTTCAGTGACAGAGCCATGTTGTACTTCAGAAAAGTGTTGAAGAGTCGCCAGAAACAGAGGACTGTGGACAGTTACTTTACCAGGCAGGTCTAGGGGACTCTCAAGCTGGTCCTAGTGGCATTAAAAGACCAAGAAGGAAGTAACCCCAGAGAGGGACTTGTTACCTGAAGTCCTTTTGGAGGATTCCCCCCAACCACTAAACACCCTGCTCCCGTCATCATCTATATCTTCCAGATGCCTGCAAGTCTCTTCAATAAAAGGGAAGTAAATGTTATTTTTTTCTTTTGAGTGATTATTTTTTGTGGAACGAATTAATTGTATTTACATTATTTCTTATGGGAAATAAGGTTTCAGATTACGAAGATTCAGATTTAAATAATAGCTCCTGGACCCGGGTTAATTTCGTTAACCGAGGGTCCACTGTATAAGTACACCCTCCAAGACCCCAGACAACTCTCCCACCAGTCCTTCCCCACCTATCAACCACAACCACTGACATTAACACAGTTCTTGACCAGTCTTTACCAAACAAATATGAGTTCTCTGTACATGCATAAAGTGTTTATACAAAGATGGAATGCATTTGGTAAAATAACAAGAATATATAGTGAACCCGACTTGCGAGTTTTAATTCGTTCCGTGACCCAGCTCGTAACTCAATTTGCTCATATATCAAATCAGTTTTCCTCATTTAAATTAATTGAAATGCCATTAATCCGGTTCCAGCGGAATTCCTGCTTTCGTGAGGCAGGACAAAAAAACAGTGGACCCCGGTGTTCGTGATTTTTGTTCCAGAATGCTGTTCAAGTGCCATTCAAACAAATTTTTTCCCCCCGGGAATAATGAAAATTAGACTAGTCCTTTTAGCCCCCCAAAAAAACACTTAAAAAAGCACTTAAAAAAATACACTTACATAATTGTTTGAGTTTGGAGCATCACGACCACCGGGGTTCACTGTAGTTGCTTATATCTCCCCCCTCCCCCTTACCCTTTTATTTTAAAATTTTCATCTTTTCCCTTACTGTTGCCATTTTACATTTGTCCCATCTACCTCTAACTCTAGCTACAACTAGATAATGATCTGATATATCCATGCCCTCTATAAACATGTATACAGTAGACCGTCATTTAGCACGATAGTTACGTTCCTGAAAAAATCGTGTTTTGATAATTTGTGTTAAATAATTAAAAGAACTTATTGGAAAAATAGGTTACGTTCCTGGGAGTCCCCAAAAAGCCAAACAAGTTTTTAGACCAACAGATCTTACAAAAATAAAAGTGAATATGTAATTGTAGTTCATTATCGTGATGTATTATGTTGTTTTTACTGCTTAAGACTACAATTGTAACAGAAATAATAATATTTACCTTAAATTGTGGGTGCTGGTGTTTGTGGATGATTGTGAAGAGAGTGGAGAGTTATGCTGTGGCCCTACTGGGCTGAGGTGGATAGTAGAGGTTCTGGAACTGAAGTCGATGGTTGTACTGAGTGTCTAACTTTAAGTCAGTCAAGTCAGTCAGTCATTCAGTAAGTCAGTCAAGTCATTCAGTAAGTCAGTCAAGTCATTCAGTAAGTCAGTCAAGTCATTCAGTAAGTCAGTCAAGTCATTCAGTAAGTCAGTCAAGTCATTCAGTAAGTCAGTCAAGTCATTCAGTAAGTCAGTCAAGTCAGTCAGTCCAGTCAGTCAAGTCAGTCAAGTCAGTCAGTCAAGTCAGTCAAGTCAGTCAGTCAAGTCAGTCAGTCAAGTCAGTCAGTCAAGTCAGTCAGTCAGTAAGTCAGTCAGTCAGTCACACAAACTTATGTTTACATCTTTTTATGTGTACAAAGTAACACTTCATTACGGCCACGGGTTATGTCTTGTCTAATATCTTTGTTTTCTTCGTTAATTCAAGATCAAAACACAATTCACTCTCTTATTCTTCACAAACACAGCTGGCTTGTAGCCGAGGGCTTTTGCGCGTATGAAATACGTACGAATGCTGGGATGGTGGGGTCCGTGGTGGCTGGGTAAGGCGGGTGGTGTCCACTGAACAGCAACAACAAGGCTGCTTGTGGGAATGGTTATTTTTTTTTCCTTCCCACAAACTGTAAGTTTATTCAGGTATACACAGATACAGTTATGAAGATTATCATACATAGCAGCATATGTGTAGAGAACCTAGGATAACCCAAAAAGTCAGAGTGACTTAGTTTTCCATTGTCTGACTTTTTGGGTTACCCTAGGTTCTCACACATATGCTGCTATATGATATGTATGTAACTGTACTCACTAATTGTGGTTGCAGGGGTCAAGACTCGGCTCCTGGCCCTGTGTATCTGAATAAACTTAGTTTGCAGGAAGGAAAAACAAATTCCCTTTTCCTCAAAGCATGAGGATTCTTAGGTAGTAAATAACCATGGGCTTACACTTGAAATCACCTGATGCATTACCGAAAAGGAGCAAGGTGAAGCGATCCTTTGCTGTCTTGAAGACTGGTGCACGTTTCTCTTGCTGACTGATATAAGTTCGTGTTGGCATTTTCTTCCAGAAAACACTTGTCTCGTCAGCATTAAACACTTGATGTGGCTCATAGCCACCCTCAGTAGGACCCCCACTGACTCAATGGTTTAACCCACCGCGGGCTATCGTGCGTTCAAAATTTTTTCCCCTCCCGCGAACCGTGTAATATCATTTTTGTTAGATAATAATATGCCGCAATTCTTCAATCGTGCAATACCCGTAACGTGTAACATAATCTCGTGTTAAATGACGGTCTACTGTATATCCTGAAGCCTACCCATCAATCTTTTATCCACCAATACGTAATCTAACAAACTATACTTTCATTACGTGCTATATCATATCTTGTATACTTATTTATCCTCTTTTTCATAAAATATGTATTACTTATTAACAAACCTCTTTCTTTACATAGTTCAATTAGTTCTTTTCATTCATAACATCCACAATCATCTCTTTCTTATCATTCGCACTTCAACCACGCACATTCAAACATCCAACTTTGACGGTTTTCTTCTTTTTCTTTTTAATAGGCTATACTGAAAAGGGTTACTAGTCCATTGCTCCCGGCATTTTATTTGAATTTTACAACGGGATGGCTTACGGAGGAAAGATTCTTATTCCACTTCCCCATGGATGTGAAAGGAAAAGTGATAAGAACTATTAAGATAAAATAAATCAAAGAAAACTCAGATGAGTTATGTATACATAAATGTGTATATGCATGTAGTGTGACCTAAGTGTAAGTAGAAGTAGCAAGGACGTGCCTGAAATCTTGCATGTTTAGAGACAGAAAAAAGACACTAACAATTCTACCATCATGTAAAACAAATACGTACAGGCTTCTGTTTTACACTCACTTTCAGTATGGTAGTACCTCCCTGGGCGGTTGCTGTCTACCAACCTACTTCTTTCTTTCAACATGTCGGCCGTTTCCCACCGAGGCAGGGTGGCCCAAAAGAAAAAACGAAAGTTTCTCCTTTTACATTTAGTAATATATTCAGGAGAAGGGTTACTAGCCCCTTGCTCCCGGCATTTTAGTCGCCTCTTACGACACGCATGGCTTAGGAGGAAGAATTCGTTCCACTTCCCCATGGAGATAAAAGGAAATAAGAACAAGAACTAGTAAGAAAATAGAAGAAAACCCAGAGGGGGTGTATATATATATGCTTGTACATGAATGTGTAGTGTGACCTAAGTGTAAGTAGAAGTAGCAAGATGTACCTGAAATCTTGCATGTTTATGAACAGAAAAAAAGACACCAGCAATCCTACCATCATGTAAAACAATTACAGGCTTTCGTTTTACACTCACTTGGCAGGACGGTAGTACATCCCTGGGCGGTTGCTGTCTACCAACCTACTACCTACAAAAAAAAAATTCCCCTTCACTCCAATGATTCGATCTCCCGACTTGAGTGATAGAGCGTGACTCTACCAACAGCAGTAGCTCAGTTCTGATAAAAAGATGTTGAATTTGAGTCTGGTGATTTAGTGTCTTCCGTGTTGACCGTTGTGTTATTTAATAATTGTAAATACAGTAAACTCTCTGATAATGTTCAAGTTGCATTCCTGAAAAATTTAAATCCTTTGTCAGGTGAGTTACGTATAGAGATCAACTGGGAAAATAGGGTTTGAAAAAACTTTGAAAAAAATCAGTCAAATTTATTTTTGCTGTTGTATTAGGTAAAATGTCAAGGCATAAATGCCTTGCATTCTGTAATTTGTTACTTGAATTTTTGAAGAGTATCTAAACTGTAACTGCAATGCAATTAATTGTTTTAAATTTTATCTCCCCTAATTAGTTGCATTGCTACTTAATTGATATGTTCAACTATATTCAAATTTTATAACAGATAAATTATACTTTTTTTAAAATTATCAACCATAATTTTTACCATGTGTCTAGAATTAATTTCCTAAGAACCCCCAATGCCAGCATATTGGGGGCTTTGGGTGTACATCTCATTAATAACTATGTAATAACTATGTAATAACATGAAACTATGTCACCTTTATCATTGTACCATGTCTCAATAAAATTTTAAATTTTATTATTATTATTATTATTTTTAGGGGGTTAAAAGGGGGGTTTTTTGGGATTAATAAATTTGTCACCCCACAAATTCAGAACATGTAAACATTGTCAAAATTTTGCCCATTTTTTTACCAGTTTGTATCAAATAGATAACTCACCCACCTGTACCAAACTAAATACAGGCAGGCCCTGTTTTACAGTGCTTTTTAAAACATTTTGTTAACCAGTTTTATTTATACCCATTCTTTTTTTATTCAGACTTTCCAAATTTATTCATTCAATTATGTTTTGGGGCAAAAATATTTTAAGATAAGTAAAGTAAAAACGTTTAGAAGAACCACCCAGGAGGTAAACCCCCCAAAAAGTACACATTAATGTTACACACTCACCTTAGTTTTTTTTTGTTTTTTTTTTAAAGTTCTTTTTTCTTAGATTTTCCTTTAATATCCAGAGGAAGGGAAAAGAATTTTCATCTAGCATGCGTGTTGTAAAGTCAATAAAACTGGGAGCAATGGGCTAGAACCCTTTTCCTGACATCTTATAAAATTTAAAAAAAATTAAATATCTAAACTGTCATATCTGGGTGGTACTCTGCAAAGACTAATATTGTGTGAATGATGGTAAAAGTGTTTCTTTTTTGGGTCACCCTCCCTCCGAGACAGCTAACATTTTAAAAAAAAAAGTAATGTGTGTACATTTTTATTTTAGTACCATATTGCTTATTTAATATGATATTAATAACAGTGGTACCGGGGTTAACATGGTCCCCAAACTCTTTTTTATGGTTTTTTTTTTTAAATTTTTTTGGTGTTTTTTTGCGGGTCAAAAAGGGACAGTCTATTTTAATTTTTCCCTTAGAGGATAAATTCGTTTGGTAATGGCACTTGAACAGCTTTCTGAACAAAAAATATCTTTAAACCCGGTCCACTTATCAGGGTTTTTATATTAATTTAAAAAGGGAAAAAAAACTACATTATTTGGTTTTTTTCTTTCAGCAGTACCCCGGGCCCAACCTGCTGTAAAAGGGGGGCCCTCCCTTGATTTGAAAAAATAATTACTTTAAGAAAATGGGGGGGGGAAGCTGATTATATGTGATCAGGAGCGAATTAAATTTTTTTTTTTGTGTACAGTAAATTGGAAGGTTGGGTCCAGGCTACCCCAAAAAGAAAACCCCATTTTTTTCACTTATAAAAACATATAAATGGACAACAAGTTTACACTAACTTTTAAAAAGTTAGTAAAAGAATAGGCATTAAAAGCACAATGAAAAGTAAAAAGTACATCACATAATTCATTCTTCCTTAAAAAATTTGTAGTCTTAAGTGGGAAAAGGGAAATACAGTGGAACACCCCGTTTTGAACCATAGATCAAACAATTGGTTTCAAACCTTTTTGAACCAATTTTCATGGTGAAGGCCTGTGTTTTTTAACTGGGCATACCAGATTCTCCCCAACCCGGCTGCCCCGCAGGCATCATGGTTAGTCAGCTTTGTTTATCCTCTGAGTAACATTACCCTTGGGAACCAAACATTTCACAATTAACCCCTTTCAGGGTCCAAGGGGTCCCGAAACTCGTTCTCAGGGCCAAAAATTTAAAAATATAAATTATTTTTTTTATTAAATGATAAAATCTTTTTCCCCTCATAACTAAAACATTATGAAATTTGTCAAAAAAAACGGGAAATTTTGCCAAGAGGGAATGACACTTACGCATCGGGATTTTGCCCACTTTGGCCCATTTTGGGAAATTCCAATGCAGTCAACTAAAATTTTAGCTATTTCGCTTGAACCCATTTCTTCTATCGATTGAGACAAGAAACCGCCTATTTACCAACACAACACCCAAATAGTGGCGAAAATGGCAATTTGGCCACTTTCACACACATTTTAAACAATGCCAATTTAAAAATAGGGACCAGAATAAAAAAGGCAGACATTCCTATAAAATAACTTTCTCGTTAAAGTCCTTTTCCCGGGCCCCCTTTTACATTATTTTGTTTTTTCATTTTGAATTTTTATTCTCACAAAAATAGAAGATTTACTGTTATGTATACAACTCCATCATTGAAAAAATGGAAAATATCGAGCACTTTGGGAGGATATTAGACTATCCCTTTATGTTTTGGGCGATGGTGTGATTTTTTACTCTTGAACATCGCAAAAACGAACATTTTTTTTGAGCTCAATTTCAAGGTACTTGTCATTGTCAAACAATCAAAATATTCTATTTCTGTAATATATCTTCCCAATCATCAAATGAGACCAAGAAAACGGGAAAACATCAATAAAAACCCTAAGAAAAAAAACTGCAAAGTCGCGTTTTAAACCAAAACACGGTCAGAGTTTTTCCTCATTATGCACTTTTTGGTGGGAATTTTTTTTTTACTGCGCACACTGACCGACAGACCCATTCTATCACATCTAGGCCTAACAGCCTGTTTCTGCTTGATTTGAGGGCGGAATTTGGCGTACTAGTCCCAAAAACCCTGAAAGGATTAATTAATTGTGTTTGGGGTTTTTCATTAAGTGCGACTGGAAATAAGCTACCATGGGTCCCAAAAAAAGGGTTCAGTGGTACCCTGTGGAAAGGAAAACACCATAGACGTGAAGAAGGAAATAGTACAAAATACGAGCGTAGTGTGAGAATTTTTAGCTTGCCCGGATATATGGCAAAATAAGTCAATTAGTTTTTCCTGGGAAAAAAAAGAAAAAAATCAAGGAAGTGATGTGAAAAGGGGGTATGAACCAAAAATAACCACAAAAGTCAACAGGTTTAGATTGTTGCTTTTGGGTCAAGGGAAAAAAAGTTGGGGGAAAAGGGCAGAGCAATCATTTGTGAAAAGGCAAGGCAGTTGCATGCCGTCTTGTAAAGAAAATGCCTGGAACCGTGCTGATTTCAGTATTTTAAGGCAAAGAGGCTGGTTTGATAAATTTAAAAAGCGTATGGCATAAAGTGTGGTAAGGCATGGTGGGGCTGCCAGTTCAGACAAACATGTTGAAAAATTCATAACTGAATTTCAGGGTACATAAAGACTAAAAAATTAAAACCCCGAAAGTGTTAAATTTTTTTAGACGGGTTTTTTGGAAGAAAAGCCAAACAGGACCAATTTACTCAGGAGGAAGAGGATCCCGGACACAAACCTAGAAAGACAGGTAACCTTTTTTTGTTCTAACTCTAGGGGGTTTTTAAAGTGAAGCCTTTACTGGTGTATCCCCAGAAAATCCCAGTGTTTCAAGAAACACAATGTGTCAAGAATAGATTGTGTGAGTTGTGGAAAGTAATCATAAATGGGTCCAAATTTTAAAAAGAGTGGGTCCAGAACATTTTGGGCCCTAGTGTAAAAAAAAAATACCTCCTGGAAAAAAATTTGTCACCAAGTGCCTCCTTTACTGGACAATGTTCCTGAAATCCTCCAAACTTGGAGACCTACTGTGTGGACTTCTTTCATCACAAGATTTCTTGCCTCCAACACCTCCCCCTTCCTCCAGCCCATGGACCAGCAGGTCATTTCTAACTTAAAAAAACCTAAAAAAAGCAGTGTTTGAAAAGTGTTTTGAAGTGACCTCAGACACTGATTGACCCCAAGAAGTTCTGGAGGAATCCCTTCAATTCTACAACTGATAGGCCTTTTAGGAAGGCTTGGGGGGGAGGACTTCCAGACTTTTAACTCTGTGAGATAGTTGTGGCCAGTTTTGTCCCCGAGGGATTTTGAAGGGTTTGAGGGTGACCCTGACCCCGCCGACCCCCTGCCTGTTGGGAAGGGATTGTGGTGGGAAGTCCCTGGGGGTTGGAGGGGGTGGCGGAATGTGGGGAAAAATTGGGGGACCCAGGGAAGGCAAGAGCCAACTGGAACACCAGACCACAGTTGAGGGAAATTGTTCTCAGGAGGAGGGGGAAAATTGGGTGGGTGAGGTGCCTTCTTCAGAGATTAAGGGGGTTTGTAATATGGAAAGGGGTGCAGGATTTTCTGAAAAAAATCACCTTGAGCAAGCTGAAACCAGCCATATCTAAAAATGTTCAGTGACAAAAAAAATGTCCCATTTTTGGGTCTTAAAAGGCACAAGAAACAGAGGACTCTGGACATTTATTTTTGGGGACAGGGGTCCGTACGTGGTCCGGTCATTAAAGAAAAAGAAGGGAAGTAACCCGAGAGGGACTTGTTACGTGAAGTCCTTATGGAGGGGGTTCCCTTCCAAACACTAAACCTCCCTCCCTCCCTCCCTATCTTCCACATGCCATCAACAATCTTCAATAAAGGTAAGTAAAAAAGTTATTTTTTAAATTAATTTTTTTTTTTTTTTAAAAGTGGCCGCTCCCACGGGGGGAGGGGGACCCAAAAAAAAAGAAAATCCCCAAAAAAAAAATACTTTCATCATCATTCAACACTTTCACCACACTCATACATAATCACTGCTTTTAGGGTTGATACGACAGCTGGGAAAAGTCCCCCCCAGCTGTCCTTTCCCCGACCCCCCTTTAAAATGCAGGCATTGTTTTTCCCTTCAGGGCTCAAGTCCAACTAAATCAATTAATTGGTTTCCTGAATCCCCACAAAATGTTACCCTGCTCCCCTCCAACAGATGTCTGTCCCCCCAAAAATTTGTCTCCATTATTTCTATCTAACACGCTCAAAAATTTTTGGGAAATCCAACCCCCCCGCCCCCCCCTTTCCCTCTCCCCCCAACCTTTTTTGGACGCCCCACCCCCCCCTTCCTTCTCCTACAGATTTTACGCTCCAAGTCATTCCTTTTATCCATTCTCTTAAATGACCAAACCACCTCAACAACCCCCCTTCAGCCCCCCTGACAAAAATTTTTGAACTCCACACCTTTTGCTAATTTCCAACTGAATTTTTTGCATAATATTTACACCCACATTGCCCTTAGACAGGGCATCTTCACTGCCTCCCGCCTCCTCCTGCAGATTTTCCCAAAAAGCTTCACCCCATATAAGAGTTTTGGTACCACTATCTTTTTCCTTCCTCTTTGCCCCA